>JAZHYW010054050.1:0-11500 GCA_037355805.1 Ixodes ricinus | reverse complement strand
CCTCTCTTATCTAAGCCCCCGAGGTATGAAACTCGCCAATTGACGCTAGGAGAGCCCAAAGTGTCGTCGAGTTCAAAGACTTGGTGTGATACAGGGATGTGTAAATCCTGTATTCATGTATTTTTACTTGTAAACATACAGCTGAGGAGGCAGCCAGCGCTTGGATGCACGGGCTTCTGCCTTTGGCTGCCTCAGCCTCTCGGCTCTATGGAAGTAAAGCCAATAACTCCTTTGAATTTGAACATATTCGTGCTACGTTAACGACGAAAGAAATCGTCATTCTTTACTCTATCACCTCTATCACTGGAGGTAACTGTTACACCTAGACCACCAACCCTTCACTTCAGTCGTATGGCCACACGCGAGATGCATATTGAGGAAAGATTAGCTACACCTGCCCCCGCTGCTTCAAATAGCAATCCCTCACGGACAATAACTTCACTGAACAAATAAAGAAGATGAGAGACACAGCTTTCCTCCCAGACAACCTTCACAAATTTGACTCTCAGCTCTACACTTACAAGAAACTTTTGGACTTTAGCGACCAAACGACAGCCCTTGTCGAACATAGCATTGATACTGATTGTGGGAAACGAGAGTGGAAGACGACGTGCCGGAGGTCACGTGACAAGCGGTCCGTGAAGGATACACGAGCTGGCTCTAGATAGAGCGTGCTGCGTGAGGCTGGGGACAGACAGGACCGATGGAAAGGTATGACCCATGGCGATCCCGGACGGTACACCAGCGAGGTTCAGATCAGGACCGGCAGGAACGGCGAACCCTGGCTACACCGGCCTAGACCATGACGATCCCGGATCGGTTCAGCTGCGAGACTCGAGCTATGATAAGCCGGAATCTCAAGCATACGCAGCGGTGGCGTGGGAAGGACAATCCTCAGGCCTGGACACGGACTGCTACGGCGAGCTCTGAATGACGGGCGACAACCAGGGTCAGCAGCCCGGACTGCAGGCTGTCGAGGACTGGCCACCGGAAGTACAGCAAACCAATTTGCTGTCTTAGCTGTCTTCTTGATGTGCTGCGTCACTCCTTGGGACACAAGGAAACACAGACCGATCGGGCGGAAATTATAATAGAGCAACCCCGCATGGTGACTCACGCCCAATTCGAAGGAGACCGTACCGAACCTCCACCTCGGAGCGTCGAGTAATTAAACAACGTATTGATGACATGCTGGAAAAAGGAGCAATCGAGCTTTCGCCCAGTCCTCGGCAGTCCCCCGTCGTCTTTGCGTTTTGAAAGATTGCACCTGGCGGCGTTTTGTGTGGACGATCGTCGTCTCAACAGTCACGGAAAAAGATGTCTACCCGGGGCCCAGGATCGACGCTACACTCTACATGCTACGAGGCCCGTCCGACGTTTCATCCATTTATATTCTAAGCAACGCTGGCAAGTTCTTCTCGCCGCTACTGATAAAGCTGACCACCTCAATGACGTATGATGGCCTTTACCATTTCAACGTTAGGCCTTTTGAGGTTTGTATGCAAACATTTGAGCCATGATTGATCCTCTACTTCGTGGACCTTCTAAGCGGCTACTGGTAAGTTCCTCTGGCCACTGCCAATTAAGCGAGCACCACCGGCTCGAACGTATGATGGCCTTTACCACTTCAACGTTAGGCCTTTCGGACTTTGTAATCCGCCTACAACATCGAGCGCAGATATGAGATGATCTCCAAGGTACTTGTAAAGCAAAACTGGTTCGAGAGGGCCATTCTCAAGCGTAGCACGGGCCGGAGAGGAATCGCAACGTGACACTCTTGTAAATTTAAATTACTGTCATTAGTAATCGTTTCGATAGGATGACGTACAGTCGTTGGCAAATAAGGACGTTGCTGATGGCACCCATGAAACAGGTGTAGAACTATACTGACAAACGGCGAAACAGTAGCGGACCCAGTACTAAACCCTGTAGCACGTCTGGTGTTACAGACACTACAGAGAAGTTTTACATTATTATGTCAACGATTTATTGCGGTTAGCTAAACATCACTATTAATATAAGTACAGCAGTTTTATATTCGGTTCATTAATGTTAGATGAAGCGCAAGGTGTGGAACACAATATCAAATAATTTTGAGAGTTTCAAAGTTATGCAATCTACCGTTGATCAACCATCAATGATAAAATAAAAGTCATACGTGAATAATACTAGCTCCGTTTAACATACAAATGATTTTCCGAAAGTCATGTTGAGAAGGACAGTAGAAATAGGTTTATTCTAGAAAATTGACCAACCTAGAGTAAATTAAGTGCTCAATAATTTTGCATGGCACGCTAGTCAGCCGAGATCTGATAAAAGTTACGTGGGTTAAGGTTTATCACATCATTTACTTCAAAGATTGTGCGAATATCCTCGTGAAAACAACAAATGAGTACATTTTAGTGTAATTATTAAAAAAACACGATAAAAGCGATGAAAGACAAAAGAAAGTGCACGAACTGGAGCGACTTGCCCAGCATTCCACAGTGTTAATTTGTGATCATGTTTAACCAACTGGCCAGGCTTACCACTGTGCTACATTTTGTGTTTCTAATTTTCCTTTAATATGTTTCGTTATCTTTGAAGAAACGGCCTGTAGTCTGTGGACACGAGCAGTGCATCCACTAGAAACATCTAGACGAGAAAGAGCGCCCAGGACGTTGCACTCAGTCTGTTCCCCAGATTCTGCGCAGGAAGAATACGGCAATGCCATTACGTATTTAGTTAGCACAACGAGTTCTGTTTTTCATTTCGTCAGAGACGGAAGCCCAGAACAACGGCCTCACCCAACGATGTTTGACACTCTTGCGCGTGGCGCTTAACTCCTGCTGAGTTAAGCACTAATGTGCAGGATCCGACTGTCGATGTCCTTCCGAACATACAGAATGGGCAAGGCGGCAGCATGCATGTCACGAGGCTAAAACAGTATCTGCTCTTCATTTAGGTACTCGCCTGTGTGGGACCACGGAACGTCGACAACAAGCCAGCCGCGGAAAATCAAGTGTTATGCTTGATCCCTGTCGAAGAAAGTAGCGCGAAAACGCCTACACTCAAGGCAAGGCTTCAACACCGGACCGACGAGGCAGAATGACTGGCAAGAGAATCTACTGCAGGCGTGATCTTCCGTCCGGTGTGACGTCATCTACCCCACCACCGCCGCAAGACCGTATAAAAAGCCGCGCATCGCCTGACATCTTCAATGGGCAAGGCGGCAGCATGCATGTCACGAGGCTAAAACAGTATCTGCTCTTCATTCAGGTGAGACCCCCACCTTTTTGGAGTTACAGGAGTAATGATGTATGCCTAGTGCTGCTGCCTTGCCCTAAGAAGTGTCTGGCTCTCCTTGGTGAATGTTATTGTGTATTCGTACAACTTCTTTTGTTGTGTGGAGATGTTGAAAGTAACCCTGGACCCGATTCTGACATGAAAGAACTCATCGAAGGTCAAAAAGCAATCTTAGATGAAATAGCTGAATTAAGAAGAGGCCAAACAACCATAGATAGGAAGCTATCGTCATTTGAAAGCAGACTTACGACGATTGAAAACAAGGTTGACCTTCTAAACGAGACTGCTAGACAGCTTGCGCAGGCAGAAAACAAAATAACCAAACTTGCAGAAACTGTTTCTTTCTTGACCCATAAAATTGATGACTTGGAAAATCGTTCACGAAGGAACAACGTGATCATATATGGGATAAAGGAAGAACAGCGTGAATCTTCGGAAAGTCTGCGCGATATTGTAACTGATACAGTCTTCAAAGATAAGCTGGGCATTTCCGTCACTGGTATCGAGAGGTGCCATAGATTGGGAAAGAAGGGCGGTGAAAGACCTAGACCGGTTATTTTAAAGCTGCTCGATTACAGGGAAAAGGTTTCGATATTTAATAATGCGCGGAAACTAAAAGGCTCCGACATTTCAATATCGGATGATTATTCTAGCCATGTTCAGGAACTACGAAAGAAATTGTGGGCCAGTTCAGCAGAAGATAGGGCAGCTAACAAGAAAGTAAAACTTAGTTTCGATAAATTGATTATAGGTGATAAAGTTTATCGCTGGGACGAAAGTAAAGGGGAGAGAGTACATCTCCGGTCTCGGGATGAGCAATGACAACCACGAAAACGTAATCAAAGTCCGTTAATAGTCATGAACATCAACGCCCGTAGCATCGTGAATAAAGTAATTGCACTTGAACATCTTTTACTCACGTACTGCCCACACATATTGATTTTGACAGAAACTTGGCTCAATGACGAGATTCACGATTCGGAGATTGTGCCGCCGGGTTATAATATTATACGTAAAGATCGGGGATCACGAGGAGGAGGTGTAGCAATTATATTGAAATCTGGTATCCCGTACCGGCAGCTCCATTTTAACAACACTAATGAGTCAGTGTGGTGCAGTGTTGAATTTGAAAATTCATCCTACGTTGTGGCATCCGTATATAGGCCGCCTAATTCTCCTGTCTTGGTTTTGGAAGAACTAAAAATGTGCCTTGGTAAAATATCGACAGAAAAAAAGAAAGTCATAATAGGCGGGGATTTTAATTTGCCAGATATTAATTGGGCCTGCCTAACGCACGGAAGTACTGATGCTGAAAACTGCGCTGAACTAACAGATATTGCTTTTTCTTTTAATTTATGTCAGGTTGTTGACAGTGACACGAGAGTAGTGGGAGATTGCAGGTCAATCCTAGACCTGATCTTTTTGTCTGCTGGTGCTAGTGCTGACGGCTATGAATGTGAAGTTGTTGAAGGGCTGTCTGATCACAAGGCAGTATTACTTACTTTGTTTAATAAGATTGCGCCCCCGCGGAGAAGAAGATTAAAGTATTGAACTTCGATAATGCCGACGATAACGCTATCACGGACGAACTGGCTTTTGAGTACGATGACTTTGTATCCTTATCAGCAACACCGGACTGTGTGGATCAGTTATGGAATCGTTTTGTTGCTATTGTTACTCGATGCGTTTCAAAATATGTTCCTTACCGAAATAAAAAAATAAGCAAACATAACCCATGGATCACGAGAAGCGTGATACATATAAAAAGGAAAGTGAACAGACTGCAGAAATCTTGGAAGCGATCCGGCCTTCTATCCGCCAGAGAAAGCTATCTTGCTTGTAGCAAGAAACTTAAACAGGCAGTACGCGAATCAAAACAATGGTATTATAATGTCTGCCTCTCGTCATTCATAAAAACAGCACCACAAAAATTTTGGCGGCATATAAGTACTTTCAAAGACAAAAAATGTTCATCCCTTGTTGTTGACGGTTGTGTAATTGATGACGAATTTAAAATCGCTACCATTTTTAGTGACCAATTTTATTCCGTGTTTACAAGAGATAACAACATTGTTCCTAACTACGACGTCCAATCTCAGCTACCCGGTCTCCAGAACATTACTATCAATGAGGCAGGTATCTTGTCATTATTACTAAACTATGATGTAAAGAAAAGCAGCGGCCCGGATGACATCCCCAATATGTTTCTTAAACGCTATGCGGAATGGGTTTCAAAATATTTGTTTGTCATTTTTAAAACGTCATTGGCCACTTCGAGATTACCTGCAGACTGGAAGCTAGCAATCGTTAAACCCATATATAAATCGGGTGACCCTCGGATAGCAGTTAACTATCGTCCCATTTCTTTGACGTGTATCAGTTGTAAATTACTCGAACATATTATTGCTAAACATATAGTTGCCTACCTCACGGAGCATAATCTTCTATCGAATGTACAGCATGGTTTTAGAGCCGGATACTCGACAATATCTCAATTAGTTGGAACAGTGCATAATTTTTCTTCAGTTATTAATCGCCGAGGCCAAGTTGATGTAATCTACCTTGACTTTTCAAAGGCCTTTGACAAGGTTTCCCATCCAAAGATTTTATTAAAATTACGTGCGATGTTAAAAAACGATCAAATCGTAAACTGGATTCAGGATTTCCTGTCGGGGAGGGGACAATATGTAATGCTTAACCAAACTGCATCTTCCATAGCAAATGTAGAATCCGGGGTACCACAGGGGTCAGTTTTGGGGCCACTGCTTTTCTTGATATTTATCAATGATATAGCTACTAATATCAGAGTAAACATAGGATTGTATGCTGATGACTGCATTTTATATCATGAAATCAAAAGTCCCGATGATCACCTCATCCTAAATAATAGCCTTCAGGAAATATCAAAATGGTGCAAAGATTGGCAAATGGTTCTTAACAAAGAAAAAACTGTATTTATGTCTATCACCCATAAAAAGCACCCCTCACTTTTCACATACCACATAGATAACCAAGCACTGATCCGGGTTAATGAATATACTTATTTAGGACTACATATAACACACAATTTAAAATGGGATAAACATATCAGCGCGGTTATAGATAAAGCATCTAGAAAACTATGGGTTATGAGACGCAAATTACGGCAGGCAGCTCCGGATACAAAACTATTGGCGTACAAAACTTTTGTTCTTCCTATCTTGGAATACGCGAGTGTAATATGGGACCCTTACACAAAAAAAGACATCAATAGGCTGGAAATGGTACAAAGAAAAGCGGTTAGATTCATTTACGGGGTATATAACAGGCAGGCTTCAGTTAGTGAGTTACTTAATAAAGCACAATTATCAACCCTTAGCACGAGAAATACTATTAACAGATTGAAACTGCTCTTCCAGATAATTCATGGCATGATCAACATCAATAGGGACAAGTATATATCATTTTCTGCACGCTCCAATACACGTAGCCAACATCCGTATTATATCATTGAGCCGTTGCCGCGAAATAATGTTTTCCAATACTCATTTTTTCCTCGTACTTTCAAAGATTGGAATAACTTACCCGCTGAAATAACGAGCTCTAGTTCCCTAATCTCATTTCTTGATTCTGTGCGAAAACATTTCAATGTTGAGTGAAGATTTTGTTTGTATTTGCTTGCATGTTTTTCCTTTCGTGACATATTAGTGTCATTTGGTTCTTGTGTTTGTTCGTTTGTTTGTTTGTTTGATGGCTATTTTGTAACCTCATGAATGTAACCATTCCTACAATGGTCCTGAACAAGGACCAGTAGTATAAATAAATAAATAAATCAAAAATAAATATTAGGTATGTTTGATAATTTAGAGAACTCCGGTTTACAAAAGAGATTTATAGAACGTATTTACAGTTTATACATGGGAAGGGCTCTTGAAGGTTGATGTTGCATCGACCAACGGTTCCAACTAGGCTGTCCTCGCGCCGGTAGCCTGTTTCTTCTTCTTCTTAGCACGCGCTCCTTGGTCTCTCTTCTTGTGGGTTTGTGTAGTCGGGCGCGTATCCACATTTAGCAATAAATTTCCTCAATATTTAATATCCTCCCCGCCGAATGAGCATTGCTCATTCATTATGAGCTTCCAGTTGATGTAACAGTTAAATGGGACGTCTAATTGTTGTTCCTCCTGACAAACGGACCACGCAGGATTGGACGTGGCCGTCTCGTCCCGGGAACACTTGCACGACGCGGCCAGTTTTCCAGGTTTGTCGCGGATGGAAGTCGTCGTGCAGTAGCACCAAGTCATTCGCCCGTAAATTACTCGAGGCTGCCGGTCTGCTGTGATGAAATGACCTTAAAGTACAGAGATATTGCTGGCTGCCAGCGCTTCCATAGTGTGGTCGATAGCGCCTCACGGTACTTCCAACGGCGAGTTAGATCGTTGGCTGATGACAACGCTGACTCTCCTCCTCGAGTTGGCAAAGAAGTCAGTCGTTTACCGATAAAGAAATGTGCGGGTGTCAGTGGTTCTGGTTCGTCCGGGTCAAAAGAGATGGAGGTCAAAAGTCGGGAATTGATCACAGCCTCTGTGTCTCTCTGTCAATATGGTGCTCAGCTCTTCATAGGTTACGTAACTGCACCCCAGAACCTTTTTCAGAGGGGTCTTACGCTGATCGAACCAATCGCTCCAAAAACCCGTCCCTACCAAGCCGCTTGTGGTGCGATGAATTTCCAGTTACTCCACCTCAGACTTACGCTTGGAGGTAGCGGAGTGTCCCAGTCCAGCCCAAGTGCCCAAAGTTCTTGAAATAACATCTTGGCTGTTATCGTCACTGGGCTGAGGAGGCCGAGGGGGTCGAAAATTCTCGCTGATGCTTGCAGTACAAAGCGTTTTGTGTCACGGTTGATTGTCAGAAGCTCCAACGTGCTTTCTAAAGAGTACTTGAGCTCGTCCCTCTCTCTATTCCACTGAAGTCCCAAAACCCGCGTCACACCTGACCTCGGTGTGGAAGTATCACAGGAGAGGTTTCCAACCCCATCTTCGTCAAATTGTTGTTGCAATGACTCGCTGTTGGAACTCCACTTCCTCAGCTTCATTCCTGCTGAACTCAATATTTGCTGGGCTTCCCTGTAGAAGTTTGTCGCTGCTTCCAGCGTTTCAGTGCCAGCAATCAAGTCGTCCACGTAAAGGCAATCGTCCAGTACCTTTGCAGTCTCAGACAAGTCTTCTGAGACGTTGGCCAGGTGGTGCTTGATAGTCGCTGCCAGCATAAAAGGGCTGCTCGTTGCACCAAATGGGACGCGCGTCATGCGCCATGCTTCAGTCTCCGAACTTGTGGGGTCTTCTGTAGGGGAACGTGCGTACCACAAAAAGCGAAGGGCATCGCGATCCTCCTGCTTGATCAGAATCTGTAAGAAGGCCTTCTCAATATCTGCGGTGAAGGCAATCGCATGACGTCGGAAGTTGATGATCAGCTGTAACATGTCCGGATTGAGGCTTGGGCCCGTAGACAATGCATCGTTGAGGGACAGACAGCCCGGTGCCTTTGCAGACGCATCAAACACGATGCGTATCTTAGTCGTAGAACTGTCAGGTCTAAAAACAGCACGATGAGGCATGTAGTAAACTCGTTTCCAAGTGGTGTCGGCCTCGCCTTCTGGCACTCTTTCAGCAAAACCTTCTTTCAGGTAGCTACGGATCGCTGAGTCGTACTGCGTCAGTCTTTCGGTGTTGCCTCTTAAACGCCGAACCAACTTGTCCAGACGCTGTAGTGCAACGGCTTCGTTGTTTTCTAGGGGTCGATTTAGGGGCTTCCACGGGAGGTTTGCCTCATAACGGCCCATGACCAAAGCTAGGGAGGAAGTGAAATCTTCTCTCACTTGTTCTTCCTCTTTTCCGCGCGGAGAGTCGTTCACGGAGATTCCGAGGCTTTCCAACTCCCAGAAGGCTCGAAGTTCGTTTGAGAGGCTCAAGGTCGGTTTTGCGACGCCGGTGTTCAGGACGGCCACAGTAGTGCAGGACAGCACAGAAGCAACCTGAGGAACTGGGCCCTGCAGTGTCCAGCCAAAGTCCGTCTTCAGCGCGACCAAGGATCCTTGTATCTTGCGGACTTCCCCGCTCACCATATTCCAATAGTGATCTGCCCCCACTAAGATTTCAATGCTCCGCGTGGAATTAAGGAAGGGTGAAAGGGTTACATCGGCTAATTCAAGCTCTCCCACGCCAGCAAGGTCAACCACGTTGTCGGGAAGGACCAACTGGTCAGAACAGATGTTTTCTATTTCAAGGGCTTCCAAGCAGTGTTCTTTGCGGCTGTATTGGCTTCGCAACCACAGTCGCACTAGCCGACGTTTCCTCGTAGTTCCACCGGCTGTTCTGCCAAACGAATAGATGGTCACCTCCTCCTCGCCGATCACTTCCAACCTCAGCTCTCTCGAGAGCTGCTCGGTGACGAATGAACGTTGGCTGCCTCCGTCAAACAGACAGCGAGCAAGACGCTTCCGGTCTCGTCCGTCTACCCATACTTGAGCCGTTTGTAACATTACGGCGTTCTTGTTGATGGCATTCAAAGACGCCACGGAGTGGAGCTCGGTAGCGCCGGTCGCTCCTTGATGAGACGGAGGTGACGTACCACAAAGTGGAGTGATGTGGCGTCGGCCACATTTTGCACAGTGAAGGAACCGATTTCGACATTCTTTTGAGGTGTGTCCTCGCTTCGCGCATCTGTAACACCTCCCTTCGCTCCTTAGCCGTCTCTTCTTTTCTTCGATCGGAATCGCAGAGTTACATTGCGGCGCTTCATGTAATTCGGAGGAACAAAGAGGGCACCCGTCGTTTGAGGGCTTGGCACCAACTGCGAGGGAAGCAGCAGACCCCTTTCCTCGGAGATTGTCGCTTGATCGATCTCTGTCGCTGTGTATTTTCAGAGGTTGCGGTTGGTCCCGTGTACTGCCCTCGTATACCTTCTCTCTGCTATCCAGCTCTACACGCATCGATCGCAGGACAGCCTCAAGATTTGAGCTTTCCGGTGTTTCATTACTAGTACTCTGACTCTTGTAGAAGTCCACGGCCCAGTCAGCAGGCAGGACGCAGAACAACGCAGCACACAGCATCGCCCCGTAGCTGTCAGAGTCGATGCCCAAAGTCCTCAGCGAAGCGATGTTGCGATGAACGTGATCGTGTAGACGACGGAGGGCTCCGACGTCACTCAGCGCCTTCACTTTTGGCAGGTTCAGCAGCTGCGTGAGGTGTTCTTGAACAAGGACGTCTTTCTTGCCGAATCTCTCCTTCAGAAGCTCCACGGCATAAGCGTAGCTGTTCTCCGTTGCTTGAATGCCGCTTACCGCCGCCGCCGCCTTGCCCGTCAGCACCGTCCGCAGGTATAGAAACTTCTCCACGCCGGAGAGCTCGATGTTGTCGTGGATCGCCTGTCGGAACTGCTCCCAGAAGGGAAGCCAATTCAACTTCTCTCCATCAAACCGTTGGAGTTCGAGCTTTGGAAGTTTAAGCTGTCCAGCTCGGCTCTGGGTTTGAGTGGTCGATCGTTCTGTGGTCTCGGCGACCCTGCTCTCGATAGATGACGATGTCCTTGTTTCTAGGCGTCGAAGACGTGTCCGCATTCGGGTGATGACACTTTGTGTCTCCCTGACGGCCCTGTATTCTTCGGCGAGGTTCTCGTTCTTTACGTGGACCTCGATGAGCGCATCTTGCTCCTTGAGTTCCCTTGCCAGGGCATCCAGTTCGTCCGTTATTTCTGCGAGGCGTTCTTCGTGATGAGGCCTGAAGTCCTCAATGGACACCGCCGCTTGGATCTCCTCGCTTAGACGTTCAATTTCGGCTCGCGTCACCAACCTTTTCGTCTGGAGCCGCTCCATGTTCGTTGTTCGCTGATCTCGTATTGTCGCTGGAGTCCCGGGTTTCGGCACCAAAATGTTCGATAATTTAGATTACTCCGGTTTACAAAAGAGATTTATAGAACGTATTTACAGTTTATACATGGGAAGGGCTCTTGAAGGTTGATGTTGCATCGACCAACGGTTCCAACTAGGCTCTGCTCGCGCCGGTAGCCTCTTTTCTTCTTCCTCTCTTCTTAGCACATGCTCCTTGGTCTCTTTCTTGTGAGGTGTGTAGTCGGGCGCGTATCCACAATTAGCAAGAAATGTCCTCAATATTTAATAAGGTCAGTCTATTCTTGCTCGTTCTGTGGTTATCCTGGAAATGATTCTGAAGTCCTTATTTTT
>JAZHYW010054046.1:0-25352 GCA_037355805.1 Ixodes ricinus | reverse complement strand
GGACACGTGCAAGGGCAGCGCGAAGTGAGCATACGATGGGCCGGTTGGCAGACACAAGTTTCCGGCGGTTTTCGTGATCAATTTGATAAATGGTCGAAATTTTACCGACAATTAAATTTGAAATATTTCAGAAAGACAACAACTGCGCCATTTTCCCTTTTACGACATTTATTCGGGCAAAATATTCATATATAGTTGTTTTAAATTATTTTTTTATTTCTCAGGATCTACGCGGCTCTCCAGCCTTAAAGACATACGATGACGCATAGTGATCATTTTCGTTTTTTTTACGACTATAAAAATATTGATTCCGGAGTCGTTAGTAGACCTTGAAAGTGACCATGAACTAATTTCGTTTAACTCCCCCTCAAGTTTCGCCCCCGACTCACCGAGGAAATAAGAAATCACGTTTTCAGTGACATAGTATTCCACTGAAACCGAAAGCTCTCCCATCTGTTTAATGGTCGGTGAAGTTCGTTAGCCGACTGCCCCGTAGATGTGACGTCACTCATCCAAACCAACCGTTGCTGCATGTGTTGCTATGGGCGAATACATGGGACTGGATTTTCCTCCGAAGGAACCATGCTCAAAACTCAAACGGGGATTTAAACGTCTGACAAATAAATAAAGGAAGCCTCGATATCACGCATACACGACAGAAAAATTTAAATAATTCGCCTTCTTCAACCGACTTAAAGATGGCGCGCAAAAAAAGTGCCGGAAGCCTTGCCCGAACTGACGCTTAGAAGATTGGTAGAGTCGTTTTGAGTAACATCGTCACTTCTTCACCACACCCACCAAGGGCGTGCTGCCAAGATTGTGACGACGTGATTGAAACGACTAGGCCGCACTTTCAAGTGTTATTGTGGTCAGGGCTTAAAACACTCTTCGTAAGCGTAATTAACTTTTTTTCTGCGAAAGGCGTAAGAAAGAATTTATTCATATTTGAAAGATAAATATAAAACATTTGTGCTTCCGCAATTAAAAAAAATACAAAAAATGGTCTCGCCTTGCTTTAAGTTAATTCCCGTAAATACTGAAATTTAAACATGAACCCTGAAACCAAAATAAGTCCAATAATTCTCATATTTTAATTAATTAGTCAACTTACCATGATGACTATCTTCTCGTATAATGTCCGTCCAGCATGAAACACACCTGGTGAAAACGCACCACTCTAGAACATACGGCTTCTTTTCTTCATTTTGTTGGAACAAAAATGAAACACTATATTTTTTCAGTGGGATTAGCAATAAGGTTTTCAATACGTAATAATAAATACTATGATAAATAATAGATTGTATATGTTCGCTAAAGGAAAACATTTCAATACCTCGTACTACTTTCCTTAATATTAACCCGTTTATTAAGGTTATTTTGTGGTTGATTCCGAAACAGTGGACAGTAATGAAAACTCAATTGTGCAAAGCTGTTAGAAAGTTGACAAAAAATCAGTAGGGAACAAGATGCTTTGAAAAATATAATGATTATGCTCTACTTTGCTTATGCTTCCAAGCAGCCTAATGGTCTCCAGTGTGGTGCACATTACATCAACGTAACATACAGAAACAAATAGTTGTAGATGTATCAGCTTGAACTATAGAATTAACTTGAACACGGAGAAAGAACAGGAGAGGAGAAACAGCTGACTACCAACGGTGACGAAAATAATCCCTGGAGAGGGGGAACAAGAGGAACAAAAAACAAGCATAAATCTCCGAGCACAGCTAGGTGACTAGTGCGCGACCGAAAAAATCCGCCTGGTCCGGGTATTGAACCCGGGACCTCTCCATGTCCAGCGAAGCTCTCTACCAACTTAGCTCAGTTGGTTGACGGCTCCACTGGAAATGTAGGCGTCCCGGGTTCGATACCCGGACCAGGCATATTTTTTCGGTCACGCACCAGTCACCTATCTGTGCTTGGAGATTTATGTTTGTCCTTTGTCCCTCTTGTTCCCCTTCTCCAGGGATTATTTTCGTAATTCTTGTCCAGCTCGCTAGCACCTTTGCATTTAATTACATTATAAACATAACCTTAAAACTGCGAGTTTCACCCTTGTTGGTGTTAGTATGGTAGCAGCTGATAAAACTCGTTTGCTCTACTGACGTCTAACCCCTGATTAGCTCAGTTTGTAGAGCGCTCCAATGGAAATGAAGACGTCCCGGTTTCGATACCCGGACCAGGCGGATTTTTTCGGTCGCGCACCAGTCACCTAGCTGTGTTTGGAGATTTATGTTTGTCCTTTGTCCTTCTTGTTCCTCTTCTCCAGGAATTATTTTCGTCATTCTTGTGCAGCTCGCTTGCACCTTTGCATTTAATTGCATTATAATCAAATACCAACGGTGTTCTAGTGTAAACTTCTTCCTTGCGGGTTTGCTTCTTCATTTAGATTTCTTTATGTAATAGGTTTACCGTGCTCTACTTTGAACTTTAATGAAGAAGCAAACTCGCAAGAAAGAAGTTTACACTAAAACACCGTTGGTAGTCAGGTATTTGTCCACTCCTGTCCTTTCTTCGTGTTCAAGTTGACTCTATAGTTCAAGCTGATATACTTACAAGTATGTACCAACAAGTCCAACTCTTAACCGTTATTCAGAAACAAACATTCACTCAAATAACATGTGCTACAAAGAAACCAAACTAATACTGATAAAATAGATGCATTGTCATACTTAACAAAAATAAAATCTATGCATTCGTATAAAAAGTATTATTACGAAAACAAGTAAAATTATCAAAATCTTCTTGATGTGCATCCATCTTTATCAATTCGTGAGACAGGAGCCAGGGAAAGCATACATGACAGATAAAATGCTGAAACTCCTGCTAACTCGAGACGGAACACAAAAAAGTATCTTAATTATCATTTACAGCAAAGTAAGACCAAAGAAATCGGTGCAGTAACGTTTCCTTATAGAAACATCCTGTTGTAAAAAGACTGTCAAATACTACTCTTATCATTCGGTATTGTGCATCTTTAATAGCAAGGGATTGTGATACGGTTAGAATACAGCAGGGGACTCAGCCAAATTCCAGCCGTGATCGAAGTATAGATTTCTCTTCAAACTACCAACTACTATTAATATTTTAGTGCAATTATGTATTTAAGTGTGTTTCATATTAATATGAATATGTTTGTTTTTAATGAGAGTGAGACGAGTGTCGTTTTCACATGCATTTTCTAGGATTGGCGGGCCCTAACTGAGGGAATTTCTAGGGTATGTAGACCAATTAGCTAAAATAATCTTTATCACCTTTTTAGTTATTTGTTTTAGGGTTTATATTTCAATGACACTATTGACGGTAATTACTATTGAAGGCCGAATCACTTTAAAGAACTTACAGAAGGTCGTGGTATTTTTATACGTTAATCGATTCATTTTCGGGTGTTTTCTACCGATTTAATTCTGCGCCAAAAATAAGTGCCGCAAGCCCTGCTCAGAATGATGCATTTCGTTCATGTCGTCACTTATGTCATCGTCTCACCTACCAAGAACACGCTGCGAAGGTAGCGACCACATGATTGAAACCAATAAATCACTCATCCCAGCTTCAGTGCGGGCACGGCTTGCGATGTTCTTCTGGCGCGTAATGTTTACATGGGGCGAGAAAACTCAATAATGTATATATGAATATCTCAAAAACATTACTTTTTTGCATAACTTTTAGGATGGTGTGTCCTCTAATGGTTATTGTTGTCGATACTGTAAGTATTGAAGGCACTTATAACTAAGAAGGTAGTTGACAATTTTTAGTTTATCAGACGATAAATTGGCAATCCACTCATCTAATGTCCAATGAACATCTGCATTGTGAATACAGCACTCGTCTCTCACTATTTGTTTAAATCATCTTCGAATAAAACAAGCACCCTGTTAATACTGCAGATTGGGCAAGTTGGAAAGGCATCATTATGAACCAGCGCACAGGTAGACAGTTACTCAAAAACCAAACACACAGAAGAATACACTCAAACAGCGCTGAACTATCAACTGATTTCTATTTCAGACTTCCTCTTCTTCGACCCGAAGGAATAGGTTGCCAAGGAAGAAAATGGGAAAGACAAGGCAAAGAGAAGAAAGGAGAAAAAGAAGGAAAGGAAAAACAGAGATGAATAGAAAAAGGAAAATAGAAGACAAACAGAAGGAAAATAAAGGAGAATAATACTAATACAGCCGAGTCCAAGAGTTACAAAAATTACAAAAATAATTCCAAAATTAATCACGAACATATAAAAACCAGGTGATATTCTGGTCTACTGTCGACAACACTCTTGGTGTAAATAGTTCGTGTGATGCAAGAAGTCCAAGAGTTACAAAAATGAATTGTTAAATAATATCAGAAGTAAACAAACAGAAAAAGAAAGAAACCAGTGGTTATACTGGCTTACTGTCGAAAACACCTTCTGTCTAAATAATGCTGTTCTTTCTCCGATAAAACTAAGGACGGAGTGCTAACGCACTGGGCTTCTCGTCTTGCAATGTTCTCCGCTTCTATAATTTTTCGGGTGAGCTGGTGTTTACTCCAGCCTAACACAGCAAAGTTGTCCAGTCGCGCCAAAACAGCCGCAATCCCTACAGTGAATACCTAGGTGACCGGAGTTGGCATTGGCATTGTTGTTGTGCTCCCGCAGGCGGTCGTTTAAACACCGCCCAGTCTGTCCATTGTACTCTTTTCCACAGGAAAGGGAAACGAATAGACTACTCCTTCAACACGTGGGACAAAGTTCGACCTGTGTTTCTTTGCGCAGCTGACGATGCTGATTGAGCTGGGTGAGTGTATTATTCTGTGTGTTTGGTTTTCAGTAATTGTCTACCTGTGAAGCTGGTTCATAATGATAATAAACACCCTGTATACGGCTTGACCAGTGGAAGGTTTTATACAACCAGACATCCAAAATTTATAGAAATATTCATGTTGAGTAATTGAGTTTTTAAATATATTTGTTTAATCTATTTCTTCTTTTCTTGAATTGAAATTTTCACATTTTGTTTTGCTCATATTCAGTTCTAAATATTCTATATGCGGCCGCAATGATAATTACTTGAGGGAAATGGTCGCCGTGTTGTCGAGTTTAATGGGGTTGTATTTAAAATAAAAAAATGATTAGTTACGTCTCAATAAAGCATATTATTTGGAGCTTGTGATATATGTTAACAAGGCCATTTAAATAAAAAAAAGACAACCACATTTGCTAAAATTTACCACTGAGGAAAACTCTAGTTTATTGTGTTAGCTTAGATAGATCGCCATTGATATTGCAATTGCTTTGATATCTAGGGAGCGATTAAATTTAAGGGAAAACCTCTTATTCTAGAAAACTAGATTTCCCACAGGCACGTCATATTTGGTAAGTTCAAAATATTTTCCCAAAATCAGGAACATTCCGCTTTTGAATAGCTGGTTTTCAAAGTTGCTGCTTAGTTTTATTTTCACGTTGATTAACCGCATTTTAGGTGACTTTTTTTCTGCTGAAACCCATAATGTCGATGGGCAAGCTCGTCTCATCTAGATAATAAACCAATTAGCCTCTCATCCTTGCTCCAAGAATTTTGCAAACAATAAGACTGCCAGTATAAGTCTATAATTTGTCATGGTATAACATGAGCCACCTATAACCATCACATACACTTTGGCAATTTTTTTATAGTTAAATATTCCTGCAAATAAATATATGTTGCAAATATGCGTCACACGAGCATTTTCGAAGTGAGAACCTTTTAATCGCTTCTGCTTTCAACTGATCTTAATCGCGCAAAGTATCCATATTTAATATTTGTAAGAAAGCAAAAACTTGACAGTCGTGAGTCCTGACTCACCGAGCCGTGGGAACAAAATTGATTTCGTTACTACAGTTGAAATAGAGTAACCAATATTAATATTCACAACCAAGGGGCAAAAATATCACCCGGGTATTAAAAAGCGGGCGATAAATTTGTTTTGCAATAACACGCCTTTACTTGTAGCACCGTCAAATTGGCGTTGAAGAGTTTGCAGAAGTCACACTGGCAATGTTTCTAGTGTGACAAGTTTTTTATTCAAAATGAAGTGGCCGTATAGGGATATCGCCGCATAGGCTAATTAGTTTGCTCTTGGAGTAGAACCACTTGTTTCACAAGTCTACTGGGATATTGTTGTGAACCATATTCATTATCTACCATTATTGTTAAGGATAGAATGCGTAGCTGCTAAGCTTTTTATAAGCGAATGTCCCATTAATGTGGTTGCTCTGTACAGACCCCCGAGCCAAACCCTAATTATTTTTCAGTATTAAATGATTACCTTTGTATGCACGCTAAAGATAAATGTAAGCTAATTCTTGCTGGGGACTTTAATTTACCCGATATCGATTGGAACAATTTACATGAAGGGGTATTGAAGGTGAGTGTTCTCGCTCGCTTTTAAATATGGCGTTTTCCCATGACCTAACCCAAGTTGTCAAAACTAGCACGAGAACACGGGGAAATTGCGAATCGTTACTCGACCTAATTTTTCTAAGTAGACCCCTTGCAGACGCGGAATACTCATGTCAGGTGATAGATGGAATATCCGACCATGACATAGCACTTTTCACATGCCCTTTGATAAAGAATAAACCTCCCTCTTGTGTCATTCAAAAGGTCCTTAATTTTGGAAAAGCGAATGATGTTGGGATTATAGACTACCTAGATGAAAGTTTTGATGAATATAGGGAATACTCTCTTTTGCCTACATCAACTGTAGATGAGGTCTGGGGAAAGTTAAAAAGGATAATTAGCAACGCTATTTCACGCTTCGTTCCATTTCGCACTAAAAGAATTGCTAGAAAAAATCCGTGGATTACAAGGAACATCATTCGACTAAAACGAAAGATAAAAAGGCTACGAAACGGATATAAAAGAGATAACTGCGCACCATTCAGAGGCTTCCAGATAGCGAACGCATCTCGTCGACTTCGTCATGCTATAATCGAGTCTAAATATTCTTTTATGAACACCACACTTCAGAATTTTATGATATCAGCACCACAGAAGTTCTGGAGGTATCTGTCAGTAGCAAAAGATAGTGTTACTTCTATCACTGTTGATTCAGTAACGATTACCAATAGGCTAGATATGGCAAAAAGCTTCAACGAATATTTCCAGTCCGTTTTTACATGTGATGACGGTGTTCTTCCCGCGCTCCCACCCTTTGGATCTGATTTGCCTGCTGCCCAGGATATTGAAATAAGTCAACCCGGCGTTTTCAACTTGATACTGAATTTAAACACAAAAAAGTCACCCGGACCAGACGAGATTCCGAATGAATTTCTAAAAAGATATGCCGAATGGATGTCCCACTACCTGACAGTTATATATAAAAAATCACTGCACTGCAGTCAGATCCCAGGGGATTGGAAGTGCGCCAAAATAATTCCTGTACACAAGCAGGGTAACAAATCCCTTGTAGGCAATTATAGGCCCATCTCATTAATTAGTACGTCGTGTAAGTTTCTCGAACATATAATAGCTAATCATTTGATGACTTTTTTAGAAAGTAACGGTATACTAGGTGATAACCAGCATGGTTTTCGTCGAGGTCGCTCAACAGTTACTCAGCTTATTGAAGTCACTCACGAACTTAGCTATTGCATAGATAGGGGTGGTCAGACCGACGTAATATTTTTAGATTTTGCTAAAGCTTTTGATAAAGTGTCGCACCCAAAACTGCTTTATAAACTTAACAATATTCTTAAGAATAGAACAATAATTAGATGGATGGAAGCCTACCTGCATGAGAGAACACAAAGGGTTCATATAAAGGATAAACAATCGCGTCCTTGTAGGGTTGTATCTGGGGTACCACAGGGCTCTGTGCTCGGGCCAGTACTTTTTATTCTTTTTATCAGTGACATGGGTAAGGAATTCGAAGAAACTGTACGTATTAAGCACTTTGCGGATGATACGATAATATTTAGCGAAATTTCAAGTAGATCCGACCAGCTAAAATTAAATCTGCATTTGCAAAAAATTAAAAAATGGTGTGACGAATGGCAGATGTCATTGAACATCCACAAAACCGTTTTTATGACAGTGACTAAAAAGCTAACCCCCCTAGTTTTCGATTACCATATTGGGGAGAAATCGCTCACGAAAGTTATAGAGTATAAGTATCTAGGCGTATTATTCTGTCCGAATCTCTCATGGAACCTTCATGTTGATTATATATGCAAAAAGACCATGCAACGGCTCTGGACTTTACGAAAAACTCTACGAGACGCTTCTCCCCAAGTTAAAATAACTGCCTTCAAAAGCCTGGTCTTACCAGTTATGGATTATGCCAGCCCAGTTTGGGAACCCTACACGCGTCAAAACATAGAGAAACTGCAAAGAGTACAAAATAAGGCGCTTCGCTTTATCTTTAATGATTACAGATCAACCACATCAGTTACAGAATTGCGAAATAAAGCTGGATTTCACACGATTGAAGCGCATATGAAAATAAATCGCCTTAAAACGTTCTTCTCAATTATTAGCAATTCCCAGAAGTTAGACAAACAAAAATATCTACAGTTTTCGACTCCGAGATATGTTAGACATAAGCATAACAGGCATATTGATCCCTATCCGTACTTTTCTGATGTATTTAAATTTTCGTTCTTCGTGAGATCTATAGATGACTGGAATAGTTTGCCTGAAACTATTGTAAATAGTTCAAGCGCATCTGTGTTTGAAAGAAGCATTGCCTCGCATTTTCTGATGTAATGTCGTACCGCATATTTTGATTGTGCGTATTCTTCCACTATGTACCCACTCCTGCCTTGGCCAGTCAATGGCTGGCAGTAATAAACAAATAAATAAAAGTAACTGATACTTGCCACAGAAATGGAGCAAATTAAGTTCATTCACAAGTGGCGACAGCTATCGGTGCGGGCGCGAAGCTTGGAGGCGTCGTGAAAAGAGACGATGCAGTTCGCGACGGAAGAGGGCAGCAGACGCTGGGCAGACTCGCTCAACTTCTCGCTTAGGGTACCGGATGCGCAGCATGGCCGCTACTTGCACCTTTAAAGGACCCCTGAAGACAAAAAAAATTTAAAACAGTCTGGTTGGGACACGCGTGTCAAAAATGATTTTACGCTAAAAATAGATTTTTTAGAGCAATATTCACGGCGGGAGATTTATTTGAAATTTTGCGCAAAAATTCCAAGTAATTCAGCTCGGCTTCTCATTGGTAACGATGGTCATTCAAATCAGCTTCTCATTGGCCAATAGAATGAGTGAAAGCTTTGATGTTGGTTATGAAATCTTCGTGATCTCTTGAAATCGCCTTTTGAATTACATATTTTTAGGTTTAAGAAACAATCCACCGAATGAACGTCGTAATTGATTACAAACGTTTTACAAAATCGTTACTTCCGCTCGGATAAAACAACAAACGCAACAAACAAAAGCTTCGCCATTTTGTTTTTCTGTCATGGTCGCCGTCTTGCAACGCGAATCGCGTTCTCGGGTGGTTTTATAGTTTTATCGCGTTTATATGGGAAGACCTACTGAAGAGGGCTTGTTGCTTGTGTTAGTTAGTCATGGCCGATACACATGACGGACTGATCCGCGGACGGTGACGACATGTCTGTGGTTCGTCTGTCTCCCAAGCGCATCCACACGAGGGAGACGACGAGCAGACGAAAGCGAGGACGGACCAAACCTGGTTGCCACCCCACAGTGCCGCGAAACTCCAGCATCGCACCGTGGCACCGTTGTCCAAGAGAGAAATCGACGTTCGCTACCGCGATAATGAATCGTACGCCGCTGTTACGTACAGATCGAGACAAAACACCGTGATCGACTTCGCGCGAAGCGCCACTAGCTTTACTAACCCAAAGCATGAGAGTGACACAGGCATGGTCCTGCTCGAGAAGGGTTCCGCGTAGAAGCGACGAAGTTCTGGGCTCGCGAAGGGGCGTTTGGAGATGCCTTCACGCACTCCGCGCTCGTGCACAACACTCAAGTTCACCACAGCCACAAGAGAGGTCTTGCTCGGTGAAATCCTGATTGGACGTGCAAGAATCATCGCGGCGTGCTAGACGAGTTTTGACGGGAGCTTCTTGACGCGGACCCGGAGGAGTACAGGAACCTGCGTCGCGTCAGCCAGACAAAGTTTCTGCAGTTCCTTTCACACGTGGAACGAAGAAACGCCCGACAAAATAAACCAGCGAACGCACAAAACACAACGATGCACCACTTTTGTTTTCATCGCCCAGAAACAAAAACAAGAAAACAATGTACCGTTGCCAGACTAAACACATTTCAAGTCAATCTCCCGCCAAAAATCCGCGAGTGAAAAAGGCGCTTGACTTTATCAGTCTGCGCGTCCGCAGACAAGGCGCGATTTGCAGGAATCGGTGACGTGCCGGCCACTTGGTACACGGTCTGCGGAAGAAAATCGCGATTCAGTCCGTCGTGTGAATCGGCTGTACGACGCGGTACGACGTGTGCCCCGTGTGCCCGGCAGACACAGGAAGTAGCAATGGCTCTCGTACGGGGCGCAGCCAAGCCAGCCAAGCAGCCAAGCCGATCCACTACGAAGAGGCGGAGAGTACCTCTCCTCCACGCGCCCGAAATGCCGAGAGAGAGAAAAGTGGAAAGGAGGTGACTACCGACTAAATTGCGTCTAACGCAGTCAATATTGTTCTGAAAATTTTTTTTTCGCGTAAAATTCATTTTTTGACACGCGTGTCCCAACCAGACTGTTTTAAAAAAAAACTTTTTTTTTGTCTTCAGGGGCTCTTTAAGGCTAATATTAAACAGCGCACAAAACGTCGGCGGAAGAGAGAAGGACAGTAGAACGAAAGAGCGCTCTTTCGTTCTACTGTCCTTCTCTCTTCCGCCGACGTTTTGTGCGCTGTTTAATATTAGTGATGTACCAACTAGCTCAAATTACCACTTTACTACGGCCCTTTAAGGTGTAATATATCTGAATATGTGCGATTCTGGTGTAAAATGTTCTGAGTAGTCTTTCAATTAAACCGCAACGCTAGGTGAAATAACCTATATAATGGATGCTCATTCATGCTCATCAGTCAGTGTTCTTACTGTGTCGGCGTCCAATTAATCTACAAGTAGGTAATGTGCGAGTATTATGTACCGCGCCTCCAACGAACTTTTGTGCTCTAATGTAGTCTGGTTGGCAACCGTTGTCACGTGTGTTGGTTCTTAAACAGCGAGATCAACGATGACGAGAACCTGGAAGCGTATAGCCCGTTTTGTTTTACAGCGGTAGCCACCAGACTTGGTTTCAGCTTAATTCCTGACACAGCCGACGCTACGAGCTAATTGGGTCAATCAAGCAGTATCACAAGCGCAAGTCATTAGGCTCTTTCCCTTTCTAACACGACAAACACATTGATGGTGCTTTTTTGACGCTATCTGATTTGTTTCATCAGCTCGTAATATGGTCTACGTCTGAAATATTAAAAAAACTATGTATTGTGCCCTTTTCCGAAAAATCCGGCGGCGTTCGTACGCAAAAACCCACGTGATCATGGTGAGAGTGTGATAGCGTCTCAGCGCTTTCACTTTCTCCCACACAAACACGTCATCTATGGTAAAGCGCGATAACACTTTCTCTCGCTCTCGCAGCCACCACTTCGGGGTTTGGAAGATTATCAGGCGCGTCAAAACGGCCCTCTCTCAGTTCATCCTCCCTTTGCCAGACATCCTCGCAACTCCCGTCTGAGGAGCGGGAGTAGCAGTCGCGGCGTGTAGGGCAGAGTGGATGGAGGACCGCAGTAACACGAAAGCAAGACTACAGCGAAGGGCACACGACACCGACTTTCACGCACGAGAATATAAGTGTATTTTACACATCTCCTTAAAGCGCAGATCCTCTAATTATTGTACTAACAGCAAAGCTTTTGAAGCACCTTGCACAAACACAACAGCTGCCGCCGTCAATCGGAAAACATTTTATGTGGTCGCGTTTATTTTTGTTTCCATTCTAATCAGTCGCCATTCAGCTATCGTTAGTTAGAGTCGGGAATTATGTTTCTTCCTCTACATGCCAAGGAAGTCGAAATTTTTTAACAATAATGAATGTTCACAATGAATTAATTGTTTGTAACGAAGATACACAAGAACAAGGTTGAGCGACTACTTTAAAAACAATTAGTACGTATGAAAGTGAGAAGACTTTCAACGAACATAGTAAATGCTAAAACATGAAACCACGCAGAAGTGATATTAATCTCAACTTTCGCAACAGATTATAAACACATGTCTGCTCTGTTCCCTGATCGTCGCGATGTTTATGTTGACGCCATGGCACAGTAGGGGAGCTGCGCTTGTTAGAAACTTTGTTTTTGTTCAGTCATTTTTGCACATCTAATGGCGGAAGAACGTTAGAAATAAAGTCACGAAGCTCCAAGAACAACACCGATACCAAGAGTGCTGTAGAAAGCAAACATCTTGTTTTATGCGTAGCCCCTGTTTTCATAACAACGTGCATTTGAGAATATTATTTCCCATATTTACCGCTGGGGGTTAGGACGTTGGACACTGTTATATAACCTCTCAAAGTCTCCTCTGCCATCGAACCAAATATGAGTGATGAAACATTTGAGCGGGTGTTTTCAAATGTGATATGCTACCAGAAATATAATATTATAAATATCACTAAGATAACTACTAGTGATATTACTTTTTCTATAGAAACACAAAAGAGGAAACCAAGGATAAATAACAAAATCAAAGAAAAAAATAAAACAAGAACGCAATAGACATTTCAGTATCAATGTTGGGCTCATCAGAAAACATTGAGTCACATGGGGTCGACGTAGTTTGAAAGCCGGAATCCACCCTTAATGAGCAATGGGGTTTTAGATGACATTCACCAAGTATACAGAAAGTTTGGCTATAATTTAAGCAAATTTATTTGAACATATGCTGGAAATGTACGCTGATTCGGTTTGTGCAGGTGAACAATTCGGCCAGGGGGACATAATATAGGGATTGTCCTCACGTTATGGAAGATTGTTAAATACAGTATGTAAATTAACTATTTTAACTAGTGAAAATTAACACCCTGTTATGATTAAAACCTTCCTGAGCGTTATAGAAAACCACTAAATTAGTCAACTTTAAATCGACTTGAGGCTCGTGGGGGAGTGCAAGAGAGCGCTAAAGTTAACACTGGTGCAACACGCACGTGGTTAGCGGTGGGAAATTGGGATGATAATCTAATCATTCTTGTTTTCCCGCCGTTGGCCTTGTGCCTGTTACACGAGTGGAATCTTTGGCGCACTGCTGCGCTTCCCACGTGCTCAGTCTGTATACAAGTTACTGATTTCGTGTTTTCCTATGACCCTCGGCAAGTTTATGATTGGAACCACATGTTTCGTTTAGTTAGCTGTCCAAGGTAAAGTGAGGAATAACCGTGCATATCATGTCTCCCTGGACGTCTATCTCACCTGCACAAAACGCATGAGTGTACTTTTCACAAATTTCTTCAAGTACACCTGTTTGAATCAGAATCAAACACCTGTATAACTGTAGCCATATATATTTGTTTTTACAAAATAAAATTTTGTTTAGTTGATTTTAGTTTATTTTGTTTGATTTAGTTTGTATGATTTTCGTGCAGTAGCTTTTTAAGGCCAACCTACTTGAGGAGCCGTGTAAGCATGAATAGTATTGTTCGGTCTGCCTATAATCGCTGAACGATCTTGAAACAAACTGGCGGCATGTTTAGTCGTCCTGTCAAACACGTTTAAATGCAGTAGCTTCATAGTACCATCGTTAGCAAAAAGGATGTGAGCTGACGAATGAGAGGCTCCTACCACACCAAGTCACTCTTGGGGCCATGGAGACAGACAAGGCGGCGGCAACCAAGGCCGGAAGACGCAAACTAGACGAGGCCGACGAACCGCCCTGGAGAGAGCATTCCACTCAAGGGCAGTGGGTTCCGCCGGCACCAGACCACCCGACTGCAAAGGCTACGTGCCGGAGCGGCAATTACACCAGCCCGACTCAAGAGATAGGAAGAAAATAAACGGCACAAGACCGACCTGGACAACTTTCTTCCGGAACCGTAAAAATGCATCTATTTTTACGACGCGGACACAACCAGTAACGAGTACCGCCATCTCTAAAATGCTCAAAATTCGAAGAAGAACGGAAAGAGGCCCTAGCAACGTTGAAGCAACGGACAGGCCTTCCACCTTCGAGGCATGGCTCAAGCCGGTAGGGGAGGGTGCGAGAAGGCAGACAATTCTGGCCAGCTTAGTCCCATTCTTATTAGTATCTGGCCTGGACTTTCATATCTAAAGGTGTGCATGCAAGAACCCCACCACCCACTCCTACCCCCGTCCCGTAACCACCCTTCCTCTTTTCCTGACTGTACCGCAGTGTAACTCGTCAGGAGTATATCGCCCCTCTTTCCATCGCATCCCTCGAACTAGGACCAATCGGGTTGGTTCAGATTATCAGCATCTATAAAACGTATTTTCACTCACTCACATAACAATGCGGTCATACTCCACGGACACGCGTGCAAGGCGCGCGCGCAAGCAGCCTCAGCGAGCTTCCTCGCGTGGCTCGTGACGAGACAAAGAAAGTGACGGTGACGGAATTTTCAGCGCACCACCGGCGCAGCGTCGAAACTTGGGTTGTGCTGGGCGAGGGTCGAACACATAGTAGGACGCACACCCTCGCAGCAACCTGCTCTGCATCCCGCTCTTTTATCTGTTTCCGGCATGTGTCGACGGCCACGCGCTCAGCTGTTCGCATTTCATTCGAACTCGATAGTACCGGAGTCGGATGTCAGTCATCGCGGCTGGTGATCAAATGATGCGATTTCGGCCAGTACGTGTTACCCAGCGATTAGACACAAGCGCTGCGCAGCTGTTCAGCAGGACACTTGAATGTTCAAGGTTGAAATGGGGTTCAATAATTGCCACTGTCAATGCCACGTCTCTTGTCACGCACAATATTGAGCTTGACAGAGCAAACCCCGTTTTTTAATTGTTGCCCACGTATGCTTGTTTACTTGTGTCCCGCTAGCCCATGTTGAGTGCGTAAAATCGGACGAAAATAACACGTCCCGCTTTTGTTAACGAATTCATATGTGCATGTCGCCATTTCCAAACAAAGAGGAGCCAAACAAACAGGCCATACCTGAAACCGCATTTTAAAGGATTGGCATCGACATCTTGTCCCTGTTACGTTATTATGTTGTTCACGTTTCCTATCGCTTATCGCCGCACCATGAGATAGATAATCACCTTATTAAGTGGGCGTAGATCTCGCTTGATGCCTATTTAAGCGTCTGCGATGACAAGCCAAGCGCTTCCTCTTGCTCCGGCTTCCAGAGAATAAGCGCTACCAGAGCCACGCCATCGTCTCCGAGTCATCGATTCCCCGCCAGAACGTAACAACTGGTGGCAGCGGTGGAATGAATCAACGACGCTGGGTTCTGAGGGCGCAGTTGAGTGAGTCCAGGAGCGTCCTTTTTATTCATTAAGCAGCGTCAATGTTTCAGGCGTTTCTTGGGTGTCACCAAATGGGTGACAGAGGCACGAATAAACGCGTCAATCTTGATACGCGACTCACCTTTCAAAATGACCACGTCTGTTGGATGTATTCACCTAGATCTAAGAAACGAATATTCCAATATGAATCTGCACACTCGAAAACTAGTCAAAAGGGGCATTGTGTCTAGATGTTTGAGCGCTGCCCTGAAAAAGTCTTGCATTCATTCAGCAAGGGAGAGCTTTGACGCGCAAGTATCAAGGCTCAAGGCGTCAGGCTAGCCTACCTCCATTTTGTCTGACGTTGGTGAATGTATAATAAAACCAAACAGAACAAGCAAGATAAGTAGAGAAGAAGAAGTCGACCGGCGGACGTCCCTTATACCCATCGCATCTCTCATAACTTCAAAAAATTGCCTCTAAGTACGATGTGCCGGTTGTGTTTTCAGCCCCCGACAAGCTAAAAAGCTCTGCCCCAAAGTCAACACCCCGCGCACGAAGCCTGAAAAATGCAGTGTTATATCCGTGTCAGACGGGAACCTCAAATGACATTCAGTGTAAATGTCATTTAGGCAGTGTCACACGGGAACTCAAATGACATTTGACTTAAATGACAATCGAGCTCAACTGAGTTCTCCCAAACTCATTTACGGCTCGTAACTGTGTAGTCTCGTCAACAGCGGTCAGCACAAGTTCCTCGAATTGAAATAAAATATTATAAATAATATAAATGCAATTGAAAACAATGCTTGTAGCAATTATTCTTAGAAAAAATTCTTATAACGTGTATATCTCGCACACCTTTTGCAATATTTTTGTTTAATATACTCGCGGTCTCAGTTGCCCAGTACGAGGCTAAACGGCTAAACTGTCCGTTGTCTGCTCGCTCCTCTGCTCGCTCGTTTACCTCGGTTGTTTAGCTTTCCCATTTCTTTTGCCATTTATCCTTCTCATCTTTTATTTCTTTTGTTCATATTTCATTGTCGTTTTATAGTATTTTATTCTTGTGTTGTATATATATAATCTTTTTGTTGTACGTATATTTTTTGTGTATGAGTCGTTTTACGAACGCGAGCGACGTGACACCATGTCGAACGGAGCGGGACCTTCGGCCGCGAAGAAGAGAGAACCGCGCGTCGTGTGGACCTGCCAGGAGACCTGGACGTTGATCCGGCTCTGGGAAGGCAGGATGGAAGACCTCCGACGCGCCAAGCGTAACGGAGGCGTTTACAAAGAGATTACGGAGGAGCAGCTCCGTTGCGGTATTGTGAGGACCAAGGACCAGGTCCTCACCAAGATAGAAAACCTGACCAACAGGTACCGGTAAGATAATTGTGAAGTTGCATGCAACCTGAGAGTAGTACGATTCAGGGCGGAAAATAAAAATTAAGATGACTTAAATCGTGGTTTAAATCATGATTTAAATCGTGATTTAAATCGTGAATTAAATATCCCAGTTAAAAATTCCCATTATACATACATCAATAGCTTTGCCATAAAGTTGCCACTCACTGTAATTCCACTTTTCAGAAAGCATCTGAGAGAGGGGACCACCACGGGTTCCGGCGCCATAAAATTGCCCTTCTTTTGGGACCACAACCGACTGTTGGGGTCCCTACACCTGAACGACACGACCCTCGTGGATGAAAGCTAGCGTCCAACCATGCCACAACGGCAGTAGTGGAGGTAGGTTTGGTGGTTTTCTCTCAGAAAAGCTTCTGCATTTTTTAATAACTAATCATTTCAATGTAAAAGTGGGAGCCAGTGGCAACTGCGTGAAATTGTTTTTGAAAATTGCTCACCGAGCAGAGTCCACCGAGCTAATCGAGGCGCTCCTCTGCTTTGGCTGCTTTTCGACGAGCCGTTGCAAAGCGACGAAACTTAGCACGCGTGTGACGGTGCAATGCGGTAAAGTTTGATGCGAGAGCTTCAGCTGAAGTGGAGCATTGTGGCTGCTTTTAAAATTCGGGGTTCTGTCGGGCTATGGCTATACTGTAGAAAGGGTGCATACTATAGATAAGGCGCCTACCCTACCATGAGCCCTTCCTGTTTTTCTGCTCTCGGACGTAACAATTGTCCTTTCTGGTGTTTTTGCGATTATCTTTTACTGTTTTGTGGGTGCCTGCTCAGTCTTTTACGCTACACTCCTTTCCATGCACAGTGTACCCGAAGGAAAAATCCATCAATGTAACGCTGTCTGGCAGTCGATGTTTTCTAGTGGGCACCTGTCTGTGCCTGATTGTACGTCAAGCACGTCTGATTGGCCAAAAAGTTACTCTGACCGACAGTCAAACTCCAGTCAGACTCCGCTTGTCGGCTTTCTGATGGTTTCCTGGTGGCAGTCGGCCGCCGCGAAATGCCGTCAAGATTTCTTGGTGGCGATTCTGACTGTACATCGATTGTCTCTGACTGTACGTCAAAAAGCTTTGACGTGCAGACAGACGTACGGTCAAAGGACGTAAAGTTCGTTCGGATACCACTAGTTCGTCAAATCTATGAATACGAAAAATAATCTATGCACGAGAAAACGATTTCGGAACGTGAGCCCATAAAACGCACTGGCGGCACATCCGATTATCAACCTGATGCCCACCGTTTCTTCCATTGCAGCTGAAAAGACGGACAAGGGGAAGCCACAGCAAACTCCGTTCTTTCTTTGGACCTAATCGTGTCAGCTATCGTCGCCGGTGGCGTGCTACAAGGCGAAGAGGCGTTAAGAAGCGACGCCGGGTTGTGGTGCGAGAAGTCAACTTCAAAAATTGTTTTCTCGCTTTAAACAAAAAGTTCGTTATTAAACTTTCAGAATCACAAGACAATTGATTGTTCTTCCCAGCCCACCATATTTTGTATTTTTACTTGGAACAACTCAGGGTGAAATAAACGGCTGTTTATCTGTTAAACTCAAAACGCACTTTTTGGCAAATCAGGATTTGTTTTTACTGCGATATATTTAATTGAGCGGTTCAACCATTTTCTTGTAGATTCTACACCTGCGCGGCAGCCGGTAAAAGTTTTAAGTCGCCGGTAAAAAGTTTTATTAAGTCCCCGGTGCGATTAGATATTTTTAATAATATAACAAAAATGATAAAATGTTCAAAAAATGGTGTTTAAAAAATATTTAAATTAAACAAAACTGCACAAGCCCAACCACATTGCAAGTCGAAAGCTTTGCAGATTTAAGAAAAAAGGTATTGTTGAGTGTTTCATAATAAATGCAGATTTTTCATAAATTATAAAGTTTTACCTAGTTTTACGCTTTTTTAAAAATAAAACCGCGCTCACGCCATCGGAAAAAAAATTTCCATTAAACATATTTTAGGGCATGGCTACAAACAATTCGGCAAAAGGCCATGATTTTTTTTTTTTTTTTTTTAGAAATCGAAGGTGGTCGAACGAAGTTTAGGACTTTCTTGAGATGAAATAAATGCTTGGGCATTTTCGTTTTTGGGTCCTTCTATGACAAACGTCCCAGGCGTTGCGCATGGGACGTTTGTCATAGAAGGACCCAAAAACGAAAATGCCCAAGCATTTATTTAATCTCAAGTACGTCCTAAACTTCGTTTTTCAAGAACAATTATTAGTGGAACAATAAATTATGAGAAATTAGGCATGGCACCTAATGTTTTTGCCTCTTTTAAGAATTTTTTTTTTGCGGCACCATGGGATAATTTTTTGAAAGCATGGCACTTCATTATTTCAAAGCCGGCGCATGGAACGTGTAAGCCAATGTAGTACCAAACGTACAATATTGTATTCTAATGGTTCCTTGGTCTACGGAACTGACGGGTGAAATCGCCGCGAAGGTGCTAAAATAAGCCCAGGAGTGAGAGCTTCGCGCCTCTTCGCAAGAGCGGAAAAATATAACTATCAAGTTACTGCGGCGCGTGGTGATGTGATTTGGCGAAACGAGGGCCACCCACGAAAATCGTGACCAGTAAACAAATACGTAGCCATTTTACATTTTTTTATTGTAGCTGTACCACGCGTTTTGACGTACCCCCGAGATGGAAAAACAAACTTTACTTCTTCCGAGCACGAGATGCTCGCAAATTCCTGTGAACTCAAAAAGCGTGGCAACGGATGCGGCAGCGGACAGCATCTCTCATCTTTCCGTTTAGAGAAAAAGAAACAAAAAAGGGTAAAAGGCGCGAAAGCGAACAAAGTGAATAAATAAAAAAAAAAAAAGTGCGATCGCCGCCTGGGCGTGGGAGAAACGGGATTTCTAGGGATGGGTGAGGGGAAAACAGGAGAGGTGGAGAGTGGGAAAACCGGAGGAGGAAAAGCGGGGGAGAGACCTCGGGGTTTCTCATGACCGCGCATCGTGGGACGGCGCCAGGGACTATTGTGTGAGCCGCCGAGCGCATCGGAGTGGATTGGTGCTGTCGTTGCCGGAGGTGCCTGTTGCTCACTCGGTATCGGGACTCGGCTGGACGTCGTCGTCGGATATCTTCTGTCTCAGTTGCGTGGATCGCTCGGGCGTTTCTTCGGATCGCACCGAAGACGTCGTCGCACGCTGTTCGCACCGCTGAGTTTGGCTGCACCATCGCTTCGGGTATCTCTTGCTGTCAGCGTCCCAAGAAAATCGAGTTGGGCCAATTCGGTAAGTTACTGTTGTACCTCATGCAGTGCTGGCGGGGTTGCCTGGTTGGTCTTCTTCATTTTCGGCGCACTTTACCGGAGTTCGACCGAGTGTTCCAGATAATGGCACGCGAACTGTGAATTCCTCGCGAGATTCGCTCGTGTCAGAACCGAGATCTATAAAAGTATTTGGTATTTGAAATTCGTGTTTAATTTGCCTTCCCTCAACTTCAGCATTCTTATCATTATTTTTATTCCGTCACGTACATAGTTTGTTTTTAAGTTGCGGAATGCACGTGCCTAATTTTTTTAAGCAGAACAATACAAAAGCCGCGCAACAACACTTGTCATTTCGTCGTCATCCTCATCCCCCAGCAAGAAAAAAGTCATACAAACAAAATATGTTTCCTTAAGCACCTTTAGTAAAGCTAGACAATAATGCACATGTTCTGTCGAGCCTTCTATGTAAAGATGGCATTGCTTGTGATTTAAATCAGTGGTGACTTTTCATTCTTTGCCAGACGGCTGTTTTGCATTGTATACCAAACCAGGTACCCAACAGGCAGTGAAGATTTCACCATCTGACTTACATTATTGTAACAGGAATTCTGCAAGTTTTAAACGGAGGGCAGTATAAATTCCACCCATGTGTCGTAAATATGGTTACCTTCGCGCGTCCCAAACTCCTACGTAATGTGTCGTTCATATTAACCGGACAAACTGCATAACTTTACCCGGTTTGTTCTTGAAATTTTTTTATACGCGGGGTGTCTCTATTAATGGGTATATATACACGAGACATGACTCTACTTGAAAAGACATATTCTCCCCGGCGCTACTAAGGTGGCAGTTAATTCTGAGGGGCCATAAGGCTAGGAGCACGCTCTCTATTGTTTTGTTTCTTCTTTTTCTTGTCTCCGCGTGGTACATATTTGGCCGCTAAACCAAAGTACGAACACGCTCCCGTTTCCTTTAATCGTCTTTAGCCACCCCTTATATTTTACTGGTATAGTTGCGGATTCCCGCGAGTAGATGTATTGGAAAAAGGTGGATGCGTTCAAGCATTTGACGAAAGTTTGCAAATAGCAAAAGTTTAGCTGAAGATGTGCGCTGCGGGCTCCGATGGAATCTGATTTCTAAAATTTTGATATAGTATACCAGTAAAAAGAAAATAATAAGCAGCCTCTAAGACTGCTAGACTTTGAAATGGCCGTGTCTCTTGTTTTTACACTGTATTGTTTACGCTGTAAAATATGTTTTTTGTTCCTTTGATTATATCTTGCGTGTTAACAAACTCGACAGACAAGGCCTTCATAACAAAAGGCCACACCGGTCACGAACTGTGGTCTCTTATTCTATTTTTCTAAATATAAGGCACGACTTAATAAGTCTTGACCGCGTTCTTTGCTTGGGGGTTGGTTTGGCTTTTATGGCGTATCCCATTATTCATGCATTCACTGAATTCGTGAAATTTTTTTGTGTGTTATACAAGATCAACTGGAAGGTTTTGTTTGTTCATTCGACAAGCTCCAAAGCGCTAGAAGTCTGAAGTGAAAATAAACACTTCTGAAGTTTGGCGAACACTTTGCGCTTATACTGGGTGTTCACTTTTAATGCTAATATTTCTTCTTTTTTTTAAACAGGGTGTGAAAGTTAGATGGGTTTTGTCTTCATTACATATTTATCAGGCTCGGCGAACATAATTGGACCGAATAATCATTACGCTAAGTTGATTAAGTATTTCAAATATCTTAATTAACTTTTTAATTTTGGGTGGTAGAAATAATGTTAGAAATGCAGTATTCACGAAGATGTCTATTAGAGGCCAGACCAATTTTAAAAATTGCCGTTAATATAATGTTTTTTTTAAAATATTAATCGATAAATTTTCGCGTTTTTCTTCCTAGATTAGGCATTGAACATGACGCTTGGAAGAGTAACGCAGTGGTGTCAATGAATGTCGTAACTATCTCGGTAGCGTGTCCTTAGTGGGTGCGCCGACGACATAAGTGACGACGTGGTCTAAACGACTGCATCACTCTTCCAAGCGTCATTGTGAACACAGCTTGATGCTTTCTTTTTGTTTACGTGTGTTTAATTGGGCGGGGAAAAAAACCCGCAAAAGTAGAACGACGAATATTTTAAAAAGCATTACATTTTCGCAAAATATTCAAATTGACCTTGCCTCTAGGTGTAATTGCCCTCCATACTGCGGTACCAACATGCCCCCTCAGACCATGAATTAAAAGGGTAATTACCAAAATTTAGTGGTGTAGTCAACGCTACACGATGATTATCTCATCTAATGTTAGCCGAGCCTGATATACATGGTGAAGTCGTCGCCCGTCTAACTCACCTTATTTTGTATTAATACGTTGGAAATTAAAATGAACACCGTGTATGCATTCTACCAGATTAAAACCGAAAATAATAACGATTCGGTTAATGTTACGGTTACCGTTAAGTTTACAAAATCGGTACTTTTTCGGCCATTTCTGATGTCGGATTTTATATTTGGTTTCATAATCAAGCGTTCCTCAAACCCGTTTTTTTTCTTTCTTTGTTTGAAAAAAAAAACAGCTAAAGATGGATGATAGAATATTGCTGAGTCTAAGGGATGGCGTCACGTGTAGTGTACTGCACTCGGCGTCAACTATTTTTGTTCCACACTCTCAAGGCTAGCTTGGCTACCACAGACAGCCCGGAGGTGCCGGATCTATTCGGGAGGTCGCAGAGGGGAGATTATCTCCCCCTTCCACCGTATTGTTGACTTGATTTATTTTTTCTTAGACGCCAAGGCTAGTTGCCTTTGTCTCTACCCACCGTCTTTCTCCGATCACAGCGGAAACGAGTGCCGTCTCCCACTGGCGCAGGGTGCCGAGTTCGAACGCCAGAACCTGCGGTAGAAGATATGCTCGTGCTCAGTTTAATTGAAAGGAGACAGTTGGTGACAGGGGCAGCTAGCCTTTGCGTTCACGCACTACCCTTCCAATCAGAGTTCGACGTTCTGGCGTGACCACAGGATCTCATCTCCTCCTCTCCCTAAATTTCTTTCCGCATAATGAAGTGAGTGCGTGTTCTGGAGAGGCGCGGGCACTGCGAAAGGATTGACCCCCTTTTTTGAAGCGCGAACTGTGCGCGCCCGCTCCGTTTTCCCGCATTTTTAAGGCCACTGTTGTGTTCGCGAATTTGCAATGATACAAGCGAATACACGTCCGAGTGGTTATTGTGTAACGTGTAGTCAACACTTTTTAAGAATAACGGATAACCTATACACAACCTCAGGAGGCACTAAGTTTAACAAAAACAGAACCTTCCTGGCATTACTTCACTAACATAATTACTTTCCCCACTGTACACCGTTTCAACATAATTTCTCGGAGGTTAAAGGCTACGGAACTTCTCAGTTAATTAAATGGGCGAAGCAAGCCACCTCAGGGCTTATTAGGGAAGGCACCTACCCCTATAAATATATTTATGCACTTGCTACCGAATTTCTACAGAAACTAGTTCGAACCCTGCGCGGATAACAGTTTGGGATCGTCCGCATCAAACCCGCATCCGCAGACTTCATACCCGCATCCTAACCGAATCCGCGATGTAATTAAAGATTATACCCGATCCGAATCCGCAGGCTTTTTATTCGCATGCGAGCCGCATCCGACCCTCCATCCGCGCATTCATTTTGCATCATAAAATTAAGCATGAATAAATATTTTAAAAATATTCTGGATGGTTCTCATAAGCCGTCAAATGCTTATGAAACTCTTTGTAAAAAGAACACAGAATACGGTGTAAGTCATTTTATCGTATTCTGTTTTAACGTACTTATGAAATACGCGATCATCCTTCAAGAGACCCTTCGCATCGTTGAAAAGGTTATCGCAGTTATGAGATCGTCTAGGGAGTCAGTGACACTGATTCTCTGTCCAGAAGAAGGTGCTCAAAATAAAGTAAATTTTAATATTTGTTTTCCTTTTTTGTTTTGTAAAACCCACTTTAAGCACGCCCGTTCTTTATAAACATAAATTAACATAGGACAGACTACTAACATTCTGTCTTTTTTTTCTTTATTTTTTCCGCGGGTTCGCCGCGTAGGGAGCAGAGATAAAGGCGTAGTGCCTGACAATGCCTCTGCCCCCTAAAGTTCAGCAGCTCGAAGTAGTTACACAATAACAAATTCTACAAAACATTATAGCAATTAAAACAAAACAAGACAAGTCATTGAAGCAAGGTAAAATAGACATTAGATTCATTTGGTAAAAAACACTATAAACGTCAGTAAGTGTTAGTCGTGACAAACCGAAAACATTAACAAACAGTAACAACAAACAAACAAACTAGAATGCAATCTTATGTACCTCCGACATATCAACATCAGCAGCAAGCTCAGATGAAGGTACTCAATGATAACATATATCTTTGAAATTAGCTATACATACCTAGTCATTATATTCGTGGTGAAATACACCATCCAAATGAGAATGCGATTTCACTGCGAACCAAGATACTTCTACAATCCCTTTTAAAACAAGGAAACGTGTTGTTGGAGTTAATGTTTAGGTTCGTTCTATTTAGAGTTTTAGTTGTTTGAAAAATTAAAGTTTGTTGACCCTAGTTGGTTCTTATGGCCGGCATCCTTCGCTTTGTATTTCTAATCGGATATGCACTTAGGCTGCTTGCTGGTGTGGTGTAAAGTCTATGTTTATGCATCCATATGAAAAGTTTGAAGTAATATATTTGATCTGCCTTGCGCATATTATATTTGATGAAGTGTGGTTGTGTCCTTAAATTTCTGGTATCCCCTTTATAAGTTTCACACATTCTTAAGATTTTTTTTCGCAAAAGTGATAATTTTATTATAGTTCGCCGCTGTCGTCGTTTCCCAGACCAGAATACCATAACTAAATTAGGAGTAGAATAAGGAATAATATGATGTGTGTTTTAACGAGGTCGGTATCAAATTTCGTATTCTATAAATGCATCCTGTTACCCGGGATAAATCAGCCTTTAGTGTGTTTACACGACGATTCCATGATAGGTCCTCAGCAAACCAGACGCACAAAAATTTGTGTTGTACCACCTGCTCCAATGTTCGGCCCTGGTATATTGCGTTAATGAAACGTGAAGGTGCAAAGGCTTGCATTTTTGAGGTTATGATTGTAATGCATTAAATGCAAAGGTGCGAGCGAGCTGGTTATAATCATAACCTTTAAAAAGGCAAGCCTTTTACTCTTGTTGGTGTTAGACTGGTGGCAATCGGTAAAACCTGTTTGCTCTACTGACCTCTAAA
>JAZHYW010054044.1:0-10751 GCA_037355805.1 Ixodes ricinus | reverse complement strand
TTCGCCCCACTTCGCCTCGGACGAAGAGGAAGAGGGAAAGTAAAAGAGAACGTGCATTGCAAAGAAGCCAACTATGAAGGGGAGCCTTGCGAAGAAGCGCACTACCAGTTCAGCCTACTCATGCAGACGCTCCTTGAAGGGAGAGAGGGGAGCGCTACGGCCTTAGCTCTAGGTGGTGTTGGTGGAGCCGGGCTGACCTTTTTCGCTACTTTCGAGAGCGAAGGGAACGACCGCCCCGACAGACCAATCACAGGTTGAGGAGAGCTCGTCAGCGCGCGTGGCGTGCCGGTCGCGGTTTCTGCTATCTCCTGAAAAACATGGCGTCGGTGGTGATCGTCGACGTGGTCGGCGTATATCGGCGTGATGGAAGTACTATCACGATTAATTGGGAGCTTTAGTAGACCGTGTTTCCTCCGCTAGCCCTCTGGCTACAAAGAAACCGCCACTGCGCCTGCGCACCGATGGCCTTGGCTGTAGAGTTCCGGGTAGCGGAGGGGCTTAGCGGAGCGGGAAACACGGTCTACTAAAACTCGCTATTATGAGTGCGAACACCGCTCCGCGTGGCCCGCGGTACTATCTGTGCCCCCTGGCGATTACTCTTTGATGTATACGTGCACCTTGCGGTCGAGACATATCGTCCCTAGCGATCGCCACACCACTCTGCACTTCCGGGTCGTCTGCTAGAGAAAAACGGTCGGCGAAACCGCGAAACTGTTCACCAATGAGGAAGCTCATTTTTTGCTAGCAATGTGCGCCAGCAGAAATAACTTGTATAAATACTTTTAGTTTCATCTTTTTGATTAGGAAGTTTTAGTAGATTAATCCCATTACTCCGACAACAATACCCGATACTTCGCCGACGCAGCGTGCATCATATTGTTATCGGAGGTATCAAAACAATCAACTAAGACTGCCTATTATTTCCTTCGCATGAGTTTAGCGAGAGCAAAGGACCACCAATGCGCAATGCGCACAGGCTAGAAGTTAGCGCGGTGCGAGCAGCGCGAAAAAAACGACGAAGACGTTCTGTGTGTTTGTTCTACGTAATCGTCGTTTCTTTTTTTGCGATGTTTTTTTATGATGAAGGGTATCACTATCACTCACGCTCGCATCGCGCAAATTCCTTGCCTCAGCGCATTGGTGGTCCTTTGCTCTCGCAAAGCTCACGCGAAGTAAATAATAGGCAGTCATCGTTGATAGTTTTTTTGTTACCTCCGATAACAATATTGTGCATGCTTAAAGGCGTCGGCGAAGTATCGGGTATTGTTATCAGAGTAATGAGAATAATCTACTAAAACTTCCTAATCAAAAATATGACCCTAAAAATATTCATAGAACTTATTTCTGCTGGCGCACATTGCTACCGAGAAATACGCTTTGTTATTGGTGACCAGTTTCGCAATTTCGCCGACCGTTTTTCGCTAGCAGACGACCCGGAAGTGCAGAGTGGTGTGGCGATCGCTAGAGACGATATGTCTCGACCGCAAGGTGCACTTATGCTTTAAAGAGCAATCGCCAGGGGGCACTGATAGTACCGCGGGCCACGCGGAGCGGTGTTCGCACTCATATTTATCGTGATAGTACATTGTTCAGCGTAGAAAGCTATCCTTGACTGTGAATTCTCGTCGTGTGTCGCGATGATAAGCCAGCACGTCCTCGAAGGGAAGATCCATCTACACGTGCGGCGATGTTGTGGCGGCGCCCTCAGCACAGCAGAAATGCTCGTGCCGTCAAGTTTCTTTACTTCTAGTACAGTAATGCTTTCTTAGCATTTCTGTCCTCGAAGATCGCCCTGATTTCTTATATCGCGCAGTCCACGCGTGTGCACCAGTTCAAGGTATTACTCGTGCGTGCTGTATTTAAAGGCGCGTATGAAAGATGCGAATTTTGACGGGTTTTTATCACCCGAGAAAAGTGATAAGTTTTAGCATTGCTGAACACTCGCAACGTCTATGTGATCACGAAATCATATTTTATGTTGCTATATCACTGCTAAGATTACATCGCCTTTTGCAATCGTAGAAAAGGCGTGTCACGGGGTTTGTACTATCGGTAAAGTCGTGTGTTAGCCGTGATCGTCCAAGACGGCGTTCTGTATCTTTTTTTTTTCTGTTTTCATCCACTCTATCCGGCTGTGAATATTTAGAAAAAGAAAAAAAAAGCTTGAGGCTATAGAAAACTGTCTGGCCATTTTCTGTTAGGCCAGTGAGTGGCAGCGCCCTTTTCTTTTTAGAGGCATCGCGGAAACAGCTGACAGCGGCGGAGAAGCGGACGCCTTACATGTTGTGACAGGAAGAACCTCTCGAAAGCGGCGTCTCCTTGTGGCCTGGCTCGTTTTTTTTTATTTTATTTTTATTTTTTGAGCTGAATAAAAAGTGGTAAATATTTCAAAGGAATCGCTACAAGAGTACCGCCCCGTTGCAGCCGTATTTACAGCGAGGAATCACAAGATATCGCACGCGTTTTGTTTTGATTTAAGTTTCTCGTACCCCATTCCAAGTATTTGAGGAACACGGTAAAAAAATGCAATAGAAACATCTCGACGAATGATTTCGTAATAAACAGTGCGGATATAAATGTGTCTAATCTGACATTCTATAAGTGTTACCATTCTACAGAATGGTCGAACCTATAGAATGTCAGATGAGCTCGCTGCTTCCATTTTTCTGAGTTGACTCGTGAAAACAACCAGATTGGCCTAATCTTTTTCTCCCACAGAAATCGTTTGGTGGTTTTATTTCAGTTCAAATACAGTTTTGATGTTGGATTCTTGCATTGGGCAAAAAACCTACAAGAACAAAAACAAAACGTGTCACGTGCGGATTTCGGTGCAGTGAAAGGTGGCCCCAGACCACGGCCCCAGACGAAAAGCTTCTCAGTTTCTCGTTTAAACCTGTCTTCCTTCGTCTTTGTGGCCGGGCAAGAAACTGTTATTTCGCGCTGCCATCTGAGAAACCAAGGGACGTATCATCTTTTTTTATAACCATGAGGAATACTAAAAAAGTGTGTTGCTAACCCGTGCTCCTTTCTTGTTCTTTTTTATTTCACTTAGGAAACATGATGTTTTTTACTGAGGGGAACATCGAGGCGCCATTTTTCTCTGAAATTCTTGAGTGGATCATGATTCAGTTGTAATGTTCTAACAAACTGTAGTCATCGTGATGGCAATTAAAATTAATCAAACCTAAGTTAGTAAGTCGAAAACAGAAAGTTTATAATGTCAAAAATCTGATTGTGTCCTTCGGTTAATCTCCTAGGGCTGAAACTACATTTATTTATTTATTTCATATACCCCCAGGGCCAAAGGAATTGGAGAGGGGAGTGGGTATAATGTATAAGTATAAATTTAAAAAAAATGCAGTGATTATTAGTACAGTAAATTGACTCCTAGTTATACAATAATAGCTCTGGGGATCTTGAACTGCTGGTGATCTTTGATTGTTGCTGTTAGGCGGGAAGGCCATTCCACTCCACTGGTGTGCGAGGAAAGAATGACCGGAGAAAAGCATTAGTTCTACACGATGGAATCCCGACTTTATGAACATGATCTAATCGAGATGAAATGTATGGGGGGGGGGGGGTAAATATGTTTGGCGCGCAAGAAAAGATGAAGAAACAGTTGAAACAGTTTGCGGAAGAGACGAGGACGATAGGTTTTGCGGCGAGATGCCATGGATGGCAGATCAAGGTTAGATTTCAAAGTACTGATGCTCGCAGTTCTATTATAGTTAGACAATATGAAACGAACACAATTATTTTGAACCATTTCATGTGGTGTCTTATTACATTTCAGTTGTAAGTCAGCGCCTTGTCTGTGTGTATACTCTTCTACTAATCCGTCGTTTTGTTTGCGCTGTTTTTTAATTCCATTTCATGTGAGTGTATCAAGTTTTCATGGCTGGGATCCTTAAGTGAAACGAAATATTTGAGTTTAGAGTGAATTAGGATCTTGTATAGTAGTAGCTTTATGGATGAAGGTGCTTTTGCAAAGTTACGTCGAAGATAACCCAACAAGCGGTAAGCGTTATTAATAACGTACGAGATGTGAACGCTCCAAGTAAGGTTAGATGAAATGTGAACACCAAGGTATTTGAAAAAAAGATGCGGAGTCTAAAGGCACATCATTATGAAAATAAACGGGTGAGTTATTATTTTTCCTTGAAACACGCATAAATTTACATTTGCTAATGCTTAGTTCTATGCACCATGTTTGCACCATACAGAGATGGCGTTAAGATCAGATTGAAGAGTGGTTATATCGTTATCACATAAAAGTTCCCGGAAAAGTACAGTCTTCTGCAAACAAATGAATATGGGAAGAAACACAAGAAGACGGGTCTTTAATGTAGATCGAAAAAAGGAGAGGGCCAAGCACAGAGCCTTGGGGCACGCCAGAGTGGAAGCCACTTGGGGGAGATGTGAGACTGTTAGCTGAAACGAACTGAGAACGGTTAACAAGAAAATATTCAAGCCGTATAAGACTTTGGGATAGCAATTAAGCCGACCTAATTTAAGAAGTAGAAGCTTATGACACACCTCATCAAATGCTTTCGAGAAGTCTAAAAAGATGCAGTCGGAAAGTGATGATCGGTCGAGAATGGCGTTTAGTTTATGAGTGAAAGATATCAATTGAGTTTCGCACGGTTAAGCTTCACGCAAGCCGTCTTGTGAAGGTATGAAAAACGAATTCGATTCCAGAAAATTTGAGAGATTAGAAAACAGAATGTGCTCTAAAATTTTACATGGGATGCTTGTGAGCGATATTGGTCGATAATTGAGGGGATGTTAGGACAGAGCGAGCGGGTTGGTAGGGATAATTAACTTGCGGAAGAAAACACAAGAAGGGACGGACAAACACAATTATTCTTGTTACCTGGTTTGTGGATGGAGTGGAACAACCTTCCCCAGCTTCCACTCAGCAGGGAGACAACCATCATCAAGGGACAGTTGGAAAACGTTTGATAGAATAATAAAATAAAGAATAAACACTGGTAATTTTTGTAAATTTTGGGTCAATTAAATTGCAGCAAGGGGCAGAAAATTGTTTAAGTGATCTAATATGCTTTCAACACCATTGGGATCAATAATAACAGGAAACATTGCAAGGTAATCACATGAGTTTATATTAGGTAATGGAACGTCTGTATTTAAGAAAAATTGCGAGTAAATATTTTATTAAGAACGATGGCACATTGATTAGAGGGAATGACATTACCATCACTGTTGACGAGGGTGATATCGTTATTATCTTTTGAGTTAATAACACGCCAAAGCTTTTTTGTATCAGTTGTTAGCATGACTGGCAAAGAATTTTGAAGATATTCTTCTTTAGCTTCTCTTATCGCTGTTACGTATTCCTCGGAAGCAAGCTGATAAAATGCCCAGCGCGCATTTTTAGAAGAAACTTTAGGTAACCTAAACACTCGTTTCTTTCTGTTTTTTTTTTTTTGTTAGATAGGCGTTTTATGCGAACGTTAAACCACGGTGCGTTACTGCTAGAGATGATAGTGCGAGTAGGGATGTACCTTTTCGTTAGAGCATTAACCTTGGCTACAAACATATCCCCATTATTTTGTATATTACGTTCATAAATATCCTTCAAGAATATATCAAGAAAAACGGATAATTTAGTATTGATGGCTTCAAAGTTCGCATTTCTGTAGTCTCAAATAGTTTTCACATTTTTAATGATTTTAGGTCGCCACAGGTTTATGTGAAGTGAAAGTAGGGAATGATCGCTCAAGCCGGGTAAATAACTTTAAAAAAATACATTCCGCTCGAAGAAGATATTTGCTTAGCACTTTAATGGGATCACTTTATTTTAGAATTAAAGTAGCAGTGCAGGCAGGTGTGTTCATGAAAATATTTTGGGATAGACTAAAATAAACTTCCGTTTTATGCAAGAAGATTGAGGGCCAGCTGACGTTCAAGGGGACGTCAGCCAGCCCTTAATCTTATTGCACGAAAATTAAGGTTATTTTATGACACGTGTAAACGCTGACTTTACTTTCGAAATTTCATTTTGCTTTTTTGAAAGATTTTGGTTGAGCCGATTGCTTTTTCTAAACAAACGACCAGTTGGTAGTTTTACTATAGTAAATTAGAACATTGATTAGTGGAAAAGGTCACATCGTGTTGAACTATACCAGAGGTTCTAGAGCTCTTTTCCCGAGCACTGGCGTTACTCCGTTTCACTTTAAGACTAGATATAAAGCAATATTATGTTTACTAAAATTGAGATTAACAACCATATATTCCTCGACTCAACTGTCCTAAATCGAATTAAAGGGAAAAAAAGACACGCGTAGCCACTGCTGTCGAACAATGGAGGGGTCGCGGCAGACATGTTTTCTCTAATGAAGGCACGTCCACATTGAACGCTCCTCTTCCCTTTCCCACCTCCCCCTCCAATGTCAGGACCCACCACCCCTCCACTTCCCAAACACTTGGAAGGCCACTGCCCTTAGCTTTTTGAGGCTGAAAACCTTGCAGTAAAGTCAACTTGACAAACTATTATGTTTTTTTTTTCCAATCGGGTTCGTTGGTGGCGGGTTTGGTCACGCTTACAGAAAATAAAACAAAAAAGAGGGAACTCTGATTATGCCAACAGAGAGGTGAAATAATTGGGAATAATGGCAAAAATATAGGAAGAAATAACAACATAGCCGTTCATAATAAAGAAAGCTCGAAATATGGACAAACTTAATTTTTTATTATATTAAAACATATTATGTAAATTGTATGGTTAAAATAAATTAAACAAAACTGGCATCGGTTGATGACCCATGTAGAGGTCTGCAGATGTACAGTACTTAGTAGGCAATATTTGTGATGAATCCTAATATAAAAGGCGCCAAACATGTCTCCAAAACGTCTAAGGTACGATTTATAGCAGTTTTTGTTTTATTTCTCGCTTCAATGATACAAGAAAAGGTTTAATTTAAACTAAAAAATAAAACCCCGCATTGTACATACTATAAAATTGTGCGCGTCTTTGGTTTTACTCATCTATAACAACAGACACGACTGTGTACAATAATCAAATATAAAGCAGCCGAAATGTAGCATTCTACATCGCTCGACATAAAAACTTTTGCAGAAATAAATAAATGTTCAAAAACATTTTTGAAGAAGAGCTTCGTTCATTACGGAAGCAAGCTACTACATATGTATATATTTTTAAAGCAAATCAACATACCCATTCGAACATGGGTGCTCAATTTCAAATAAAACCACAAAGAAACACAAACATTATGTACTGAACTAGAAATGTCCACACGCTTCAATATCTGGATGATAAGTTATATATAATGAACGAAAAAACCAATAAGAAGTGGAAAATAAACAAAGCAAGTTCTCAGAGCTAACTCGTCCAGATCGCTACTTTGATTCAACATGAAATGTTACCAGAGTAATGATTCACAAAAAATTGCGAGGTCTTGCCATTGAATTGACAGCCATTCCACATTGAAATGAATGCGCAGTACAAATGAAGCATCTCCGGAATGATACAAATGATGTATACATAAAATGTATACATGTATACATGTATACATATCTGATGTATACATAAAAATAACGATGTCAGTCAGCAGGAGCTTCATCGCTTCTGTTGACCTGCTTTATGTAATGGAGTTTTTAAGCAAACTGCTTCGCAATTGAGCTAATTCGAGATTTTCTGCCACCAACACATAGCGCAAGAATTACGCGGGCCATTGTAACATTCTCCATCCCCACTCTCTTGACAAGAAATGCCAACTATAATCATAGTTAAAACCGCACAAAAAGTAAACTAAAAAAAAGGGCAGTACAACACACAATTGCAAAGTTAAGCTGGGTTTGTTCGGTCAACCTGTGAACGGCAAAAAAAAAATTAAAACCTCACCAAATAAAGGAAATACTATAAAAGCCAGAATTTTATTTCAGTCTCCTTTTAAAATTTTTTTTTGCCCGAACGTGCACATGTTTAAGGGCTCTGCTATATTTCGACGCTGAGCGCAGCGAACGTGACGAAGCGAAGAACGTGGGCCTTTGATTGGCCGGCGATCCAGTGTGAGTGATGGAGGCCTGGCGCTATCTCATTTGTTCTTGAAGCAGGTGGTAAATCGTTTCTTTTTTTACGTAAAGTGAAGGACCCGTTTTTGAGCATAGTTTGTCAAGTGCGATTGTGTAATGTTCTGCCTGAGTACATAGTATCGTCATAGTATGGAAATGCTGGGTGTATTTTCGGTTATATGCGCGAAGTGGTGGGAGCGTACACATTCTTAAGAGCACGCTTTTCGTTGGAATATCTGAGTGAAGTCACTAGGAAAAAGCTTTACCAGGATCTTGTTGACGTTACCCTGCCAGTTCCGATGTATAGAGCTCTGTATTCTACAGGTTCGGGGCTGGATCTCCTGTTACGTGATAAAAGAATGTCCGTCCCAGCGTGCGTCAAGATATATATATTTTTTAAAGTTGCACACCGGTACTCTGTATGTTAAAACGTGGATGGTGGTCAGGAGTATGTTTGTCGCGTGGGGGGATCACTGTTTTTTGTGCAAGAAACCTGAGTCAGTTGAGCATGTCTTCTTGGACTGTTGGGACGCTATATTTTTGGGGATGTGTTGCAGCGTACTCTAAAAAAGGAGTTTCCTCTGGATTCACATGGCATACGGTTCTTAACAGTCGAAAACGAGAATTGTGTGCCTTTCGATCTTGTCATGTTGCTCGGCCTTCACAGCATATGGAGATGTCGCATGGCGGTTCGCCATGCAGATGTTGACACGAGGCCTGGGGGAATACGTTTTCGAGTCTGTCCGTTATATTCTCGAAGTTTGGAAGGTTCGATCAAATGTCCCGGAGTGGTTACCAACACTGGAAAAATTGTTAAATGTAATTTTTTTTAACAATGCCATGTCAGTCGGTAAGCGATTGACGGAATTTTCACAGCGCTGTACTTTTTGGTTGCACTATGTCAATGTCGGCAATAAAAAAAAAGATTGGAGGCCTAGTGTTCTAATGCACACCAGACCGGAGCATGTGGAGCGAAAGCTCACGCTGCAGAACTTAGGGATCTTAGGTTCGAGCCCCACCCCTGCCCGTTTCAATCTGGATGTGCATCGCACCGGCGTGCGGTCGTGTATCACTATTCACTACTCCGTGAGCACGTTAAAGAGCCTAGGTTAGCAGTTGTACTGCACTCGCTAAATTGCTTATCTACAGTGTAAACCATTCTCGCCCCATCCTGGCAGACCGACCTTACGCTCTATAAATCACTAAACGTCCATTTTGACTTTTTAGAGCGCAGCTCTTAGGGGAGACCCGTTTCCGGCTTGAGCAGCGTCGACATCGCCATCGGTGTAACCGTGAGGTCAAGAAGCGGCGTCACGAAGGTCACGTGACCCTGGTGAAGTCACGTGACCTTTGTGAGTTCAAGCGACACCCGTGAGGTCAGGCGACCCCATGAGGTCACGTGACCCCGGTGACGTCATGTGAACCCCGTGAGGTCACGCGACCCTCATGAGGCCACGTGACCTCGGAGGTCGCGTGACCCCTGAGGTCACGTGACCCCGATGACGTCACGCGTACCTGATGACGTCACGTGAACCCCGTGACGTCACGTGACCCCCGTGAGGTCAAGCGACGCCCGTGAGGTCACGTGACTCCCATGAGGTCACGTGATCGCCGTGACGTCACGTAACCTCCATGAGGTCACTTGACCCTGATGATGTCACGTGACCCCCGTGAGGTCACGAGGGTCACGTGACCGCACGGTTACGCCGACGGCGACGGCGACGCCGCTCGGAGGGAGGAGTATCTGGCAGGATGAGGAGCTGAGGAGGAGGGAGGAGGGGTATATGCTCCCTCAGTACCCTTCCCTCCTCCTCCTCAAGACCCTATTGAAAATCGGACTGAGGGGACTTCAGGGATTTTTAAAGGGTGTGAAGGGGACTTCAGGAATTTCTGAGATGCTTGAAGGGGGCACCTGGTGGGTCTCGTTGGCCCTGTTAGAGGCTCTCCTGAAATGTCTGAAGTGCCCTTTACAATGCCTTGAAATATCTTGAAAGCCTGTCAAGAACTTTTCTAATGGGGTCGGGAAAACTTTCAGCCTTCTTGAGATGTCTGTGGGGCCACAGCCTAGGTGGAGAAAACACATTTCACAGAATAAGAACATAACTACTTATTTAAGGACAGAACGAGCGGGTTGATAGGGATACCCTAACAGAAATGTCATATATGTCCCAGATACATTTTAAATAAGGCCGTATATGGGCACAGCGGCGTAGACTTTCCATTTTCCCGGGGGGGGGCAGGCTGAGAAGTTCCCCGGCGGGGGGGGGGGGGGGGGTGCTGCTGCGCGTTATGTTTTCGCCAGGACCGGAGATTGAAGCTAACGCAAGCACGCTGGGATTCCATTTCCCACGTATTTTGTCAATAAAGGCAACGTGGGCGTTATTTTCTTTAGATCCTACTACTAGAAGCTCGTTACATGGCACGTAAACAGCGTCTCGGAAATAATAATAATAATAATAATAATAATGGTTTATTTTCCAGTGCCCACAAACAACTTAGCGTTCTATTGCGTGGTGCACAAACATGGGTGAAGTATTATACATTTAAGACAAAATACAAATTATCAAAAACAAACTAACAAAAAACACAAGCAAAAAAAAAAAAAAAAAGATCAAGGCCCGGGTTCGGAGGGGGCTCTGCCCCCCTGGATCTCACCAGGGGGGCACGAGCCCCGCTGCTCCCCCATAGTCTACGCC
>JAZHYW010054041.1:0-35796 GCA_037355805.1 Ixodes ricinus | reverse complement strand
GTTCTTCCGTACCAAATGCCCCGTGTTGCGAAAAAAAACGGATTCCGTTGTTGTTTTCTTAGTTACAAAACTACACAGAAACATTTATTTTCTTTAATTTTTACGCGCCGCCGTTTTGCCAATTTCAGCCCTTCCAGCACGGAGGAGAGCCTACCCGCTTGCACGTCTGCCCACTGTATGTACGTTTCGTTGGCGATAGAAAATGGGTGCAACAGTAGTGAGTCTCACTACTCGCGACTTCAGCAAAACGGACGGCACCAAGCGGGAAAACCGGGAACCAGCCGGAACAGATCGCTTTGCGCCTCTCCGCGTCTCTGGCGGCTTTCGCGGACATCGCTGTCGGCGCGGTGGCGAACAATATATGCTGACGAAGGTCTTATTATTCCTTAAGGCTGCCTGAGTGTTCATTAGTCTGGTAAAGCCACGCAGATTGTTTCCTCTATCACGTGTTTGAAAGCTCGTTACTCCACAACACACGGTCACATTCTTTCGATTTCTTGGATGAGGAGGAATCACGGAAAAACGTTTTGATCTCTTGTCTGTCTCGAATCACATTCAAAGCGACGACAACTTGGTAACTGATAAGTGGTTTCTTTATAGGCATGTAGAACAGTGGACTGAGGACGACAGACGAGGTGTTTTACCGGATGGAACACCAATGTTGCTGTCAAGTGAATGGGAAGGTCCGATAGCTGCTTTTCTTTGAATTTAGTTGTGTTCGATTAGCTTCAAGATTGAGCCACCCACGCCGGTCGGTGCGTTGGCTATTCATCTTGGCTGCTTTTCGCCGAAATAGCCTCTTGTGCCACACTGAAGGAGTTGGGCTGATTTCGGCAATTATTTGATTCCAGAAAACCTACTCGCTGCATACGATTAATGAGAGCGATTGTCAACTCTTAAGTTAGAAGCTGTCACAACATTATGATCTATCGCGCCTCCAATTTTTATAATATACCACCATCGAAACCAGCAGAAATATACGTCTACAATGCTCAGGTTGTCCGGCCACAAAAAATACTCAATTTCTCTGTTCACGATTTGGAGTCAAGTTCAATGCAGAGGGGTTCTGCGTGAATCTCCAATGAAGACTCTCTTCAGTTGGTTCGCATTCGTCTCCGTGCTGCCGGCTAGAACCATTTGGCTGAGATTTAAGTAGTATCTCCCTGTCTGTCAAATATACCTACATTCAACAGTTCACCTAATAGCTAGTCAGCTAAGCTCATATTTCAACCCGAAGAATAATCTAATATCACTTTAGTGGGACATAGTACGTAATATCATACATAACCCGCATATTCGTCAAACTGACTTATCGATTGCTACTAAAACCTGAATTCAAATAGGAGTATCAGCTGCTTAGTGGGGCGCTAGTGGATTAACATGCTCGCTTGGCTCAAGAAGCGCTTGCTTAATTTTCGTAATTTTCCTGCAGCCTGTGTTGTTGACCGAGCAGACGACTGGAGCTGTTTCTTAAACGCGGATACGCGTAAAAGCTCGATTTCGCGGACAGATAAGTCGCATGGTCGAGGCATGCGAGTTAGCTGAAAATTACTCTCGGTGGAACAATTCTGCAGTCATCGTCGCTTTCCTTAGCTGATCAAAACTTATTAGAGTCTATTACCGTCCCTCCGGAGCCCTATAGTTTCGGTTTTGAACGAAATCTCCGAAACAAAAGTTTGACATGAAAAGAACAAGAAGCACCGGGAAAACAAAACTATGCTCTGCAAGTTTATGCGCACCGGCTACACTTAACCGTCCCATTTCAAATACCTATAAAATAGGGCATTAAACAAAAGAAAATCCGTTAAATTGAATGCGCCACTCCGTCAGTCGGCCCGGCCGAGCCGACGCCACCTGTTCCAGCCGCCATGTTTGTGTGGCGGTGGCGCCCCCTATAGGTCGCTAGAGTCGCGAATAGCGCATACGTGCGAACGCGAGGCACTGTGTGTTGCGTTGGCGTGGCGTGTTTCACACTGTAGCGTGCGCGGAGCCCAAAATTGCGGTCTTGAATTGGCGCATGGCAACAACGCGCATGTGCAGCGTAGAGCACGCAACTCTAACGGAAACGCACAGCACTTGCGTTTGGTTCTTTACGGAATACTAACTCTTTAGTAAGGCAGAATCACGTGCCGGCTGCAGCATTATATAGGGACAGTGAAGAGTGTTGTTTGTATTTAGAAATGTCTGATTGGCAGCCATGATCACGAGGAGTTCCGCCGTGCCCGCTGAGCAGGAGAGCTGGGGGACCCTGACTAGAGCGCTTCCCGTTTTCGCCGCAGAGAGGGCAATCAACGAGCTGGAGACATAAGGGGCCTTATGGAGACACGGCTACTCTTATTCCTTTTAGTGCTCTTTGTCACTTTATATTCAATCGCAGTAGACCCTACGATCCCAGAGTCGATTGAGCAGCGCCAAAAGTGCTTCGTCACGGAACTCGTTATCTTTTTAGATTTGCTATCACCGGCTAAGTTAATCACGCGCAGGAATGCGCCGCGATCCTCCTCTATCTCTGTGTGTGATTGGTTCAGCCGGCGACAGCAAATCCACAAAGATGACGAATTGCCTAGGCCAGGAAATTTTAGCTCTGCTTGATTGGCTGAGGTTCAGGATATGAAGTTACCCGCATTAAAATATAAAAGAGAAAGACGAACTTTCTCTACGAGCCGACGTCCACTCTAGGCCTAACAGGTTCCAGAAAAAAAAATATACATTATGGGCGCTTTTATTCTAGTGAAAAACGCATGTCAGCGAGAAAGAAGGCAATCTTACTTTTCTTGCTGACAAGCGCTTTTACGGATGTAAATGCCACACGCCTTCACAAAGCCCGTCCTTGGTTTGACGATATTTGTCTTGGGGAGACGCCGATTCACAAAGCAATTTGATATATATTTTTTATCTTTTATATGCTAGGTAACATCGCGCCCTCAATCTTTAGCGTTTTATCTCAACCACTATAGCATCACATTCCCACGGAATTTCAGCATTCTGCAATGCAGAGTATAATTTGGCGGGACAAAAAACACCGTTCCTTTTTCTCAAAAACACCTGGTACTTTGTAACTGAAAACTTGACTTGTCACATGTATTTATGCCCTGTCTTCGCCATTCAGCCCATAACCTTTGAATGTTTGCCAAACAAATTAATGAATGATATGGCTTCATTAAGACGCCTCGGCATCACGAATCCTTTGCAACTTACAGCAATTCCGCTCCCCAAATTTGTATAAATACTAATTACACAATAAATTAAATACTGCGTTTCATCCTCCTCCAAAATTTACCGATGCAGAATTAATTAATCGTTAAATATAGCGATTTATTTAATGAAAAACCGGGAGAAACTTTATCGGCGTACCTGCAGCCCTCGCAATAATTCACCGTTGAAGGCTACCGATTTATCAGATCAAAATAAAGACTACTTCGGTGAAGAGCCTTCACATTCACTAAATTTGTTTTTACAAACAACTCGTTATTTTTACGCGTAAATTTGAACTGATTGTGGAACCGAACACTTTAGTGTATAGTCGCTGAAAGCGCAAGAAACGCAGAACCTGACTTGTTATATTACCGCTGCTTGTTTTGGGATTTTTTGTATGACTGCTGATGCATCTCTTGCTGCGGTCTCATGTCCCGCGGCGTCGTGAGTCAGCACCTACACACGTGCGCATGCGCAACTCTCCTCCTTCTCTTCTCCAACAGCTGCGCGTTACTCTCTCTCCGCTCTCTCTCTCTACCAGCTGCGTGCACTTCTGCGTGCGTTCGCATGTCTACTCACACTGCGCGCGCAATGCGCAACTCTCGCCTCCATAGTCTCGCGCTCCTTCAATGTCGTGACATCATAAGCGAGCGGTAGCGCGTGCGCGCGGTCCCCCGGAGGAGTGAACTATGCCGAGGATATGCTTTCGTGCCGCCGCGCGGGATCTGCAGCGACCACGCCGCGGCTTTCCAGTTGGCGCCGTGGGACCGTTCGCAACTCAGTTGCGGAACTAGTCGTCCAGCCCAAGCGTGTATCTCGGCCGCATCGCGTCCGCCGTCAGCCCAATAAATAATTACGGAATAAATTAATTACGATCCGACGATGACTTCGAACATCACACCCATAGTTCCCTCGGGAAGATGGTGTAATTTTTTTGTCTGCTGATGGGTGTAGTGCTGCTGTCTCATTCGTTCAGTAGCCATAATGAGATCCTAAAAAGTCGCCCCGCCCCGCGTCTCTTAAGCTGTCAACTACTTGAGGGGAAAACATATGACTCTGTAAAAATCCAATGCCCTTGGCGGGGACAGGGTTTGCCTAGTTGGAACTGCTGGACCCGCCCCAGCCTCGGGGTTTTCCCCATTGAATTAAGAGGGGTGACTGGCCGCTATATATCGTGGTGGGCACGTCGAGCTCCAGTCGAGACAGCCGTCTCTGCTACCTCGGCGGGCAAGTCGGTAGTTCTGCCCCGTGTCGAGTACAAACAATTTCGTCCAAATTGCGAGCTGGAACATCGGGCCAAAGTATCAAATTGCCCCTCGGCAAACACGGTATCTTGGTGCGCCAGCGGGGAAACATCTCCCTTTGCGCCGCACGAATGCGCGACAGCGTGCGCAGCCCAATGCTCATGCGCTCTTTGGGACACGAGCTACCCACATTGCTATGGGAGGATTTGTCGTTTTAGGCGCACTGCCTATACTTTGTTCCAGCTTCAGCCCAGACACAGTCCTCGCTACGAGGTAATAGGAGTTTTCGTAGAACGTTTCCGCTGCCCCGCAACGTTTTCCGCAACCCACTACGAGATCTCGGTCTCTGGAGGCAAGGCTAGCGCCACGCATGCGTAGTAGTGGCGTCTTCGTTACGGAGAGCCTAGCAGAGGTAGGAAAACGGTCTACGAAAACTCCCTAAAGAGATCCAATCAAAGCGACACCAAGAGCGCAAGTTATTAGGCCTTTTCTGTTTAATATTGGTTCAGCGATGATAGAACAGGCCCAGAAACACGACGAACACCACGACGGTGCGCTTTTGACGCAGTCTGATTGGTTACATCAACTCGTAGCGTCTACTGCGTCTTGTCTTAAAGTCCGGGCTACAAAACGTTTTTGCGCGAGGAAGGCAGGAAAATCCTCCTTGGCACCCTTCCCATTTCCCATTCTCCCAACGCTATCTTGACGGCGGGGAGTCCTTTTTTGTGGCTGCATCTTGGGGATAAGTTCCGCTTGCCCAGATGCAGCCACAAGCTAGCTACCAGTGGGAGAGGAGAAAATGGCGAGAGCGGCGAGAAAGATTTTCCTTACTTTGCGGAAAATTATTTTTGTAGGTCGGCCTTGTAAGGCCGACCTACAAAATCACTTTCCCGCAAGGTAGGAAAATCCTCCTCGCCACCTTTTTCAACTCCCTCTTGTTTCCGTACATGGTCTATCCTCGCTGAACCAATCGTAAACAAAAAACGCCCAGTGACTCGCGCTTTTTACGCTGCTTGATTGGTCCCATAAGCTCGTAGCGTCCGTTGCGTCTGACTAAACTGAAGTAAGTATAGGCGCCGTCATTAATTATTCCACTCAGTCCACATGCTTTCAAACTTGCGCCTGACTTTTCCCTACGCAAAAAGTCCTACTTTAGAAAAACCTCAACGCCCACGCCTTTTGTCCCACTGCCAAAAAACGCTGTCGCAAAAAAAAACACAAAAAAACAAGGCAGCTATCATCAACTTATAAATAAACACGGTAACGCAAGAGTAGCGTACGTTACTTTTTATCGGTAACGGTAACGCGTTCCTTTTATTTTGACGTAATGTAGGTCGGTAGCGTGTATCTTCATTTTGCAAGTAACGAGTGAAGGGCGATTCACACAATTGCGTGACTCGACCGAGTGCGGCTGCAACGGCTTGCGACGTTAATCCTTTTACGTAATGGCAATGAGCGGAGAAGAGGTTATTATCCTATCTTCTATGTTCAAAAAGGTACCCCATCGACTTGTCGAGCTACCCTAACTAACTAAATATTCGGAATCACACGTCTTTACCCTTTCCGGTAAGCTATTTAGTATCGCGAAATTTAAAATAGTTTTTGTGAAATAGGCAAGTGAAAATGATGCCAAAACAAACATTCAAATATACCTGCATTTTTCATTGCCGCGACGTCAGGGCAAGGCAGGTTTGCACGGTCGAGCGGGCAGTCTAAGAATGGACTATGCGCATTATTTATTTCGTCCTTCTGCTCGGATGCTGGCGCGAGCTTCCAGAGCAATTATTTGACACCATGAAACTCTCTGGTCAGTTGGGGATCAAAGTCTGCAGTCCTAGCAGCGAACCCCTGCCTTCCCTGACGTCACTTTTCATTAGAAGACATTCTGCAACCATCTCGGGTTGTAGAATGTCTTATAATAACCAGCTCGCCTGCTTAGTCATGTTGCCTTCACTTTTTACATTCTTGCCTGTAGAGCCTTTCACTTTTAGAAACGCGGTGAATACCAAACGTAAATTCAATAACTTAGCGAAACATATTTGTTTTGGCCCACTATTTTTGGTTTCTATTTCAGTGATGTTTGCTGGTGTGTTTATCAAATTTTGAGGCAAATACTCTTTTGAGCTAGCCGAACTAACTGTATTTTTTTAATCTCAGGCCTTTTCCCTTTCCGGTATGCTATTTAGTACCGAGAAATTCAGAAGGTTATTGTTAAATCGGCAAATGAAAATGATGCAAAAACCAATATTCAAATACACCCGCACTTTTCACTGCCGTGAGGCCATTGGCAGGCAGGCTCGCCAGTCGAGCGGGCAATCTAAAGAAATAGACTATGCCGAGAGTCGTTTGGCGCTTGATCGCAGGTAGATGAGCGAGCTTCTAAAGCATTTATTTGACACCATGAAACCGCTTGGAATCGTATGAGAACAAATTCTTCAGCCTAAAGAGTGAACACCTGCCTGCCGCTGGTGTCACTTTTTTCCGTTGTTAGCAATAAAAACGTTCAGTTTGAAACAAAAACAAAAAAAGAGAAACATGGTGGGTACCATTATCGTATATTAAATAACTTCGCGAAAACAAATTCATTTTGTCCTTGTCCTAATACGTACGGGATACTATTTCAGCGATGTCTGTTGGTATGTCCAGCAAATTTTCAGGCAAACCGGGTACCATGACGAAGACGCCGGAGCACCCCTTTAAAGACCGACGACCAGTTCGCGCTTTCCACTTTTCCCTTAGCTTCCTCCTCTCCCCTTTCTACCCTGTCCACCGTTGCCTGTTTCCTCCTCCCCAGGGTGAGGAGGATCTTCTGCCTCGCAGAATCTTGTATCTGGTCGTCGGCCTTTAAGTCCCGGATCGGAGCTGGCGCGATGGAGCCACTCTCGAGCAGTGGCAAAAGTGCATCGTCACGGCGCTCATCGCTTTTGTGGGCACGCTATCACCAGCTAAACCCGTCACGCCCATCTTCCATTTTCACCTCCATTTTCCGGCAACATTTAGGGGTGAACTGCATTCATGTGTGCCACGAGACATCAATTTTTCCCAGCTAACTTTAGCGGGAAGGAATGTGACTATGGTCACGTGACGACCGGTCACGTGACGTCAATTCTTCCGCTAGATTTAGTGGGGAAACTGAATTTCTGTTTAGGTCATGTGACACGAATTGATGTGCCGTCATTTTTTCCCGCGAAATTTAGTGGGGAGACTGAACTGGCGTGGAAGTCACGTGACATCAACTTTTCCGCCAGATCTAGCGGGAAACTGAAGTCATCTGGACGTCACAGGCCACGGCTTCACGAAAGGCGGCTTCACGGACTGCGGCCTCACCAAATGCAGCTTCCACGAAATCCGGAGCAACTAGCCGAACAAAGCATCACGTTAATATTTGGTGGAACCTTCGAATCTTGCCTTTCAGTTCTGCGCCATTTTAAAAAAGCCTCAGTGACGTTTCTTGTCCGCATGACCGCCAGTGTGCCCAGCGACCCGACCGAGCAGCGCGCAGTTCCTGTGCGTTTCGAGCTGATGTAATCGCTCGGGATCACTTCCCTGTCCGGAGTATACCCCGGAAGAAGAGGTAGGTGATGAACGAGAGTAGCCCGGAGAGCTCGGCCATCACAATACCACTCTAGCAGACAAGACCGGCGCCTCCTCTCCCAAACGTCATCACTGGATGGATGTGATGGATGAATACGGCTGAGCCCTCTTTGATCGGGCGGTAGCTTACGCCACCTAGCCAATTTGTCTTACCATTTAAGCTTAGAATATTTAAATGTGAAAACTATATACACTCTGCACTGAACAGAAAGTGAGGCTATAAAACCCCTTGCCATCAGTTAATAAGAAAATACCTAGTTTTCTCGTGCTTTCTGCCACCATTCACTTAATCTTTTGCTTGGTAATCTCTACTGTCTTGTAATCCACTTTTCCTTCGCTGTCTCTAAAACCCAATGACTTTATTAAATCTATGTTGTCTTCGGTAGGCATAGGGTGAAGCCCTTTACAGTAGAGTATCAAGTGCTCAGCCGTCTCGTCCACCTCTCCACAAGCAGCGCACACTGTATCCATTTCCTGGTACTTCGCTCTGTATGTTCTGGTTCGCAAAACACCTGTCCTTGCCTCAAACAACAATGAGCTTCCCTAGAATTATCATAAATGCTTTCTTTGGCAATAACTGTTTTGTTTAATCTATAGCTTTCCAGAGCCCTCTTTGTCTGCATTCCCTCTAGCCACCGATCTCTTTCTGTGGCCTTAACTTTCTTCTTAACGGAGACCTGCTCTTCCGTAACCCCACTATAGCCTAAAACTTTCTTCAGTTCTCCTAGTGCGCTGTCTCCCAACTATAGGCGGGAACGCAGCGCCTAGTGCGCTGTCTCCCACTATAGTGGGAACGCAGCACCACTTCCGCTTGCGCCTGCATCAGCCGCCAACCCCGCCAACCCCCCCCCCCCCCCCCCCCCCCCCCTCTACCGTTGCGCCAACACTTCCTCGAAACTACGCCTGCGCGCTTCGGTTTTCACTGTCACGCTGCGTACTGCTCCTGATCCTCCAAGCGAGGAGTGCCAGCAGAGTGTTTTTACTGCCGAGAATCTGCGATGATGCTAACAAAGCACTCGGAGATCCGGTGCAATACTTTTTCTTTTTCTTTTATGCATTGTCATTCCTGTTGCGTTCGGATTGGGCGTCTGCGTCGGGCGACTAGAATCCGGAGTGTTTTTGTGTTTGCGAATACGAGGATCAGTACCCGCCAGTAGACTTGTTTTGTGCCGTGGTGTCGGGAAAATTATGCCGCAGAACCGAAGGCCCACCTATTCTTATTCCCAACCGACGGGCAACGGCATATCCAATAACCCAGGCAGTTCCCGAGAAGACATTTAGAGTCACAGCTCTTTGAAGGTATGTTCGTTTGGCAGTTTGTTGATTTATCGTTGTATTCTTGCACTTCCAAATTGTCACTGGCACCCGGAAGGACGGCGATAGTATAGTAAACGGCTCCAGCTAGTTTCCGTAGTCTCAAGAATGCATAGTTGGTATTTTGAAACCGAGCTACCACTTCTGAAGTGTTTTGAAATATTGTTTTTTCTTCTTAGCGTGGCAGTACACCTGCGCAGAGTCTTTTGCTCTGTGTTCTAACATCTAACATTTGCATTGAACATCACCGACTATAATTTAGCAGCTTTGTATTCGAAGGTTCCTATTCTGACTTTCGTAGCTAATACTTCGCCTCTATGCCTGTGAAGAGACTGAAGTGTGAATACTGCAGTGAACATTTGGTTTTGGAGAAGACATTTTCTCACGATGCAGTGATTCATCATCTGACAGATGCTTAAAATCGATGAAGAATTCACCTTCCAACACAACTGTCGCCAGTGGGGTAATAAACCCTGAATTATGAACAAGCTCATGTTGCCCCACCATAACGCTCAATTCTAGCGGCTACGTGATCAAAGAGAAGTGTTGTTGACTGACACTAACTAGGCTGCCAGAGTTCGAAGAATTGAACACTGGAGCAAGCGACCACACACCTCAAGCAGTGCTTGAAACACATCCTCACCTCGTCGATTAACATTCTTCTTAGCAATGTATGCAAACTGTTAAAGAACCAAGGCATCTCTTTAGACAAACATTCACAAACCCGAGATGGAGATAAAAAAAGTTGTCTTATGAGACGAACTATACATTTTGTCACACTCATTTATTACAAGATGGCTTTCTGACACGAAGTCAATCAGTCACATTTTACGTCGCATTTGCTTGTTTCGCTCTTTTAAACTACATTTTTAAAATAAAGCAAATGACCCATTAAGCAGCACAGCACCGTCACTGATTTTCGTACATTATCTTAATTATATAAGTGACCGTCCAACTTGTGGTGGGAGGTCGAGAGCGCACTGCTATTTCGCTTATCTTTCAGGGAACCACCTAAAAAGGCATAGAAGTCCCCCCCCCCCCCCACCCCCCTTTCCCCCGAATGTCATAACATTATAATTATTTCCCATCACACATGCTGTCCAAGATTTTGTCCAACTGCCTCGAACATGAGATTATACGATCTATACGGACTCCCAGGCTGCCATTCTGCGCCTTGCGGCAGCGTGAAAATCCCTCCAGATCTCCGGAGCAGCAGCATGAGGCGGTTCCCCTTACAAAAGAGGACACCAGCTTCACCGTCTCTATCCCCCTTCGGTTCACGTATCTCCTTGTAGCTGGCTGTCCTGCGCTTCAGGCACTACCGTCACTTCGCCCAGGCACTATCTTCCAGGTAATGAGCTGGTTCATCAACTCGGCCGCGAAATGCATATCCAGGCACCTGTGATCCCTCGGCCTAGTCCCCCGTCAAGCGATGAGGGTTTAATCTACAAACGCTCCATCAAATCTCACTACAAACAGCTCCGTAACTCTCAGCAAAGCCTACCTCGGCCCCACCCTGACCTCGATGTGACGCAAAACATATCCCTGGAAAAATCTTAAACAAATACCCTTCTAACTCACGCTAGGCTCTACTACTTTCGATGACGTTCCGATTCCTTCCGCCCTAACTGTCTCTCCCTATTCTCCAGTCTAAAACATTGCCTTCTACAGTGCCCGAATGCTGGATCTACTCAATTCCTCTCTCCCTCTCCCACTTCCTGGAGTGCCTGTCTAACGTCGGATCAACTAGAAGATCAAACGGCCTTGGTGCACCAACTTACGGACATTCTGAAAACTTCATTTGTTGCTGTTTATTAAAATGCATTCCCTTTTCTCTTCAGTTTCCGGAAGGCATAAAATACTATTTCACAATTTTTTTTTGTTGAGTGCTAAGCAAAAATGTCACAAATGTATCGAATTAAAATATTTCTGACTGTAGAGCAGCCCTTTGGTTTTGTAATGGAGATTAAGTTAACCAATTGAGGAAAGTGTATACTCACTAATATTTACCATTAGTGTTTTCAGTCGTCGTAACTTAATAGTAAACCCTAAAATCAAGAGTTCGAGATGGACTGCTAATTATCAAAGCTGTAATTCGTTTATTTCTGTCGTCGTCACGCACGTCTAAGTGACATTCGTGCGATATTTCCGATCTAAGCTTCAGGCCATCCCGCCAGCTCGTCGGCACAGAAAAGCCCAACGCTCCAGCAGACTGTCGCTTTCCGCTGGATGGATGAATGCTAACGGCTGTACCCTTTATAACGTGCGGTAGCTTGCGCCACCTAGCCTAAAAGTGAAAACTAAAAGTATGATTGCTCGCTTCGCCCCTTAAAGCCGATTTGGCCCCTCGTTAACCTAGCTGCAGTTTTGTCACGGAGCGGGCGCGCAGGTTTTAGTTTCTGGCCCGGTGTTGGCTGTGCGGCGTCTCACGACAAGCGCAAGATGCTACCCTGCGACGATGCTAAGATGGAAGCGCCTCGCCCCTTGCGGCGTCTCTCGTTGAACTTCGGCGTGTTTGCCGCTTGGGTCGGGTCGGCGAACCATTAACAATGACGTCATGCACTATGCTTTGTCTCTCGGTAATATTGGCTGGATACGCCAGAGTTGTCACCGTTGCCTGGTCAACAGACGCCAATTATTAACATTTCTTTTAATAGTGGAGTTTCAAGAAAGGTAAAACTTAGTGTGCATAATCAAAAAACCCGAGAAGACTTGATGTTTCTAATTATTTGACTCGGCATATGCTTCTAGTCATGATCCCATTCAAGGTGGGAGGAAGTCGCGGTTTTGTTTCCCGTCTTTAAATATAAAAATAACAAGTTCTTACCAAGTAAGTCACGGAAATCGCCGAGGTCGAAATGAAGAGATCCATTGCCCCGGTCGTATTTTTCGTCTGTAAGATTGGACAGATTTAAGAGTTAGAAGTATGTAAATTAAGGAAACGTGGCTTTTACTATGGTGCCTTCTGGAATGCGCCTCTGACTGGTGTGTTTACCGCATCATCACAAGTGGTATCTCAGTTTGTGCCCGATTACGTCATAGAAGTTTCATTTTGTCGCAGGCCGCGATCCTGGCGATGTCACAGCAGCGGTGGCGGATGTGGCTGAAGCCTGTTCTGCTGCAGGTCGCTCTCCGACTGGACAGTCCACGGTCACTTCAGCAGCCAGGGTTGACACGCCATGACGTCAGTGCCTGTTGGGTTTGTACGTACTTTCTGCTAGAACTTCTAACAGCCACCACGAGGGTCGCGATATCCGACAGCATGACAGGCCGGCTTCTGTGACGTCATTTGTTGCCTCTTGTTGTACGGTGGGTGGGGCGCTGGTCTTTTCGGGGCCACTTTTTAATCTGTGGGCAGAATAGGACGCTGAACGCGCCGGTCAAAGACGCGTTCCATGGCACGATGATATTGAATAACACCGGGAAGGTTGGCACATAGAAAGCAGTGGATCTCGTACACTTACCCGTGAGTTCATCTTCTTCACGAAGCACGCGTGCATGGGTCTAACGTGCTTCATGTCGGCCTCGTTAGGGACCATTAAGCCTGCGGCTGGAGCAGCCTGGGAGGCCGCCTTGACGTAACCTGGAAATTGGGAAGCATTAAAGGAGACTGAACCAAAATTTCGAGCTCACAATAAAAGGCTGGACGGATAGGGGACGCTGCAAACCCTCGAAACATCACTCATGCAGGAATATCTCTAACGGATCCCCGTAGCTTTCGAAAAGTGCGCGATTGAACACGGCCGATGAGGCCGACTAGACAAGGCACGTCACGATTCCCATTTCCTCGCCTCCTGGCTACGTTCCGTCGAGCTGGTGAACCGAAGCGAGGAAGAGAAGCGAGGCCGCGTCCCCTCATTCTCAAATTTACCCGGAGGACAATGAGGTCAAAGACCTCGCTTGATCGCGCCTTCTTTTCCAAAAGTACGGCCACCCGTCCGATATATTGATGTATGAGTGATGTCTTGAAGCTCGTAGCGTCCGTTTCAACGCTCCTGCGGCCTCATTTTGCGAAATGCAAATTTCGGTTCAGTATCCTTTAAGCTGCAGTCGTACTGCTCATACGTCATACAAAGACACAGTGTCCGCTGCCGACATCACGACAGAATCTTCTACGGACACGCCTGGAGCATGGGCGAAGCATGTTTGCTTCCTACACGCTTCAAACATGTCTGCAGACAGTTGTTTATGACCAATGTGGCGGGAGCGCCGTTGGTATTAGCAGTGTGACCTCAGCTTTATGTGCTACCAACCTTTTATACAAACGTGAAATTCTCTTTTAAGGCAACCTCTCCATCCCAGCATTAGACACCTTTCAAAATCCCATCAAACAATACTGGTAGTCAAAGAGGGTGTGAAATAGTTGAGGGTCATAACCTATGGGATGGTGCACTATGTAATGTGCGCAGTCCCGGAGCTCAGAGGCCGAGGAGTAGGTACAGGAGGGCAGTCCAGGAGGCTAATAGGACCATCAAGAGATTGAGCTCTAAGAATAGGTGTGGGTCATGAATGTGAACAGGGAGGTATACTAGGAGAGTCCGATCACCCCGTTCAGCCGAGACGGCATCCACTATGGGGAACTAACGGGGATGTGGGTGGAGCGAAAGATGGGTGGTAAAGCAAAGGCACTTTTAGGAGCTCGCGGAGCCCTCCGATAGCTGGCTCAGATGCAAATAAGAAGGTTGTGAGGAAGCCCAGGAGAAGGAAAAAGAAACAGCTCTATAAAGGATTGATAAACATGCAGTGGAAGAAATAAAATGAAGTCGGGAGGAGATTGCGGAACAATTGAATTCTGAAGATTTTGTAGTGTATGGATTGGCAGAGACGCATCTTAGAGATATGAAGAACCACCCTACTTGGCAGGTTATTTCTGGGCGGGATGCAATCGATGTGAAGGGGAACGGAAAGGAGAGTAGATTAGGAGCGCTAAAGAAAGGACAGGGCTCGGAAAGGTTAAGGAAAGCTGCAGAGAAAACATGAAGTTAAAAGGTGTCAAAGGTTTAGACACGCTCATAGGATTTGTCTATTTGAAAACCGAAACTGATTCAAGAGCGGATTTGACGTGTACCTCCAAAGATGCAGAGAGGACTTGACGTGTATTTCCAAAGGTGTAGAAATTGGAACTAATTTCGGAAATAATTATCTTAGGAGACATGCATGCACATTAGAAAGCTTGGAGTGATATACAAATTCACAGAAGGATGCTACAAGAATTCTGAGATGCTCTCATTTAGTGCTCGTTAACGCCCAGTAAAATGCGACAGAGAAAAATAACGTGGAGAGAAACAATTCGCACACAACATCTGATTACTGTCTAATGTTTAGCAAACTGTAAAACAGATTAGGACACATGGAAATAAATGAGGAAGGCACGAAAACTTAGGAAGTGATCACAAGTGGCTTAAAATGAACTGTGTTAAGAGCAGAACCAGAGAAACAAATTCTTCAACAAGAAAGTATATTGACCCTAAACGACGCCTCAACTTCAAGAAGTGCCAGAACGAATGGAGAGCATAGTATCCAGGCTAATGGAGAGAGAATGGACATATGACGATTTAGTAAACACTTTTAAGAGAGAGTTAGAGAAGTTCAAAATCAAACAAAGAAGAAGGAGAAGAAACACACCGAAAAATGAAAGCCGTTTACAACTCCCTGTAACGCCGAATTAGAGCGCAGCTCTTGGGAGGAGGTGGGAAGGGTACTGAGGGAAGGTACGCTCTCCTCCCTCCTCCTCACCTCCTAATCCATCCTGCTACTCCTCCCTCCGAGCGGCGTCGGCGGTGCCGTCGCCGTCGTCGTAACCGTGAGGTCACGTGACCCTCGTGACGTCGCGTTACCCTCGTGACTTCACGGGGGTCACGTGACCTCACGGGGCTCACGTGACGTCACCGAGGTCACGTGACCTCACGGGGGCTACGTGTGTGACCCCACATGAGGGGTCACGTGACCCCCGTGAGCCACGTGACACCCCTCAGAGACCCCGAGGGGGTCCCTGAGGGGTGGGAACCCGGACTCCCCTCACGGGGGTCGCGTGACCCCACGTGACGTCATGTGTGACCCCGCGCGAACGTTTCGGCACGGTGCAGAAACGTCACCATGCCGAATGGTCGCCGCGGTTACGCCGATGGCGACGCCGACGGCGACGCCGCTCAAGCTGGAAACGGGCGCCTAAGAGCTGCGCTCTAAAAGCTGGTGGGACAGTGAAGATAAGACGGCCATTGCAGGGCGACAAGAGGCCTCAAGTTAACAGAGATGGGCGAAGAAAGGAAGGACAGACCCGCTGAGGAAGCATCGAAATAGAATACACTGCAGGAATGAAGAAGAGAGGCATTTGCTCTACTCCAGGCCAAGGTTAGGAGGCTGGAGTTCAGGTGATGATGGGGGGAATTCAAAGAAATGACATGAATGGAGCAAAAGGGTTCTGGGAGCACATAAATGCACAGGTAGAAAAACAGAAGGGTTCGATTGTTCATTGACCACACAAGTGGGGATAAGTCTAGAGGGCGAGGAGGCAAGGGAATATATTAGACGAACAATCGAGGCAACTTTGCAGAACTTGAACCGAACGAGATTGGAAAGAGCACAAATAGCAATACGGCGCATGACGATAACGCTAACGAGACAACTGTGACGACCTAGGGGAATGGGACAGAGCAGAAATTAAAGTCCCTGCTACAACGGCGAGAGGCCCAGAAGGCATAGGGACGAGATTAATCAAGACATTAGGAACAAAAGCAAATTAAATTTATACCGGCAACGGATCAAATAATAACGGGGGAGGTATCCACTGATTGGAGACTAAGCTGATTGAGATTACTATGTAAAGGCAAGGGAAATAAGCATAGGATAACATGATACCGCCCGATAACAGTAGGTTCAGTCCTGTATAGACTACCGATGCAGGTAGTAAAACGAAGAATGGAAGCATAGGCAGAAAGCATTTTAGGTGAGCTGTAGGAATGGGTTTCGAGGCGATAGAAGTTTAGATGATAACATATTTAACATCACTCAATGTATAGAGGTGGCACGTGATGAGGTAAACAAAACCGTTATGGACAGAATTTCTGGGACATTAAAGGGGCGAACGACAATGTGAGACAGAAAAAACTCTGGGTACAGCTGAGAGGGTATGATTTAGATCCAGATTTGATTAGGCGTTTACAACAGGTATACACAAATAGTAAGGTTGTTATAAGATGGGGAAAAGAAATAAGTTAACCGGCAGAAAAAAAGAGGACTTAGGCAGGGTTGCCCCTATAACCTCTACTTTTATGATATACCTGAGTGAATGGAAAATAAATTAGAAGAGTGCAATTTAGGTGGTGATGTGTCATATGTAGAGAGTGGAGGAAAAAGTATACCAATTAAGTTATACCTCGAATGTTCTATGCAGACGACTTTGTGCTGTTAGCAGATAGCCAGAATAGGTTACAGGAGCTGATTAAGATCTGTGGAGAGGAAGGAGACTATCTGAATCTGAAATGCATAGTGAAAAGTCGCAAAATAATGGTTTATAACGATGAGAAGGGGGACCCTCTGAACATTCAAGATGTTTTAATAAAACACGTAGAGACGTATAAATACATAGGAGTATGGCTGAATGAGGAAAAACAATACTTTGAAGAACAGAGAAGAAAATATGATAAAGAAAGAAAAAAATGAAAGCCGTTTACAACTCCCTGTAACGCCGAATTAGAGCGCAGCTCTTGAGGAGGGGGAAGGCGCGGGGGGGAGTCACGTGACCTCGGGGGGTGACGTGATCTCAGGGGTGTCACGTGACCAGGGGGGTCACATGACCTGGGGGCCACGTGACCTCGGGGGTCACGTGACCTCGGGCGGTCACCTGGCCGGGGGTCACGTGACCTCGGGGGCCACGTGACCTAGGGGTCACATGACCTGGGGGTTATGGCAGGGGGTCACGTGACCTGGGGGTCACGGGCCGAGGGGTCAGACCTTGGGGGTCACGTGACCTTGGGGGTCTCGTGACCTCGGGGTCATACGACCTGGGGGTCACGTGACCTTGAGGTGGTCACGTGACCTTGCGGTTACGCCGACGCCGACACCGATGGCGACGCCGCTCCAGCCGGAAACGGGCGCCTAAGAGCTGCGCTCTAATATAATGCAGAAATTATGAAGCATAGGGCATTATGGAATTACAATAGATATGAAGTTGTTAGGGGAATATGGAGAGGAGTAATAATGCCGGGGTTGTCTTTTGGCAATGCGGTATTTTGCACGAAATTCAGGGTTTAGTCGAGCTTAGAGACCCGGCAGACTGGCACTGGGGCACATGGGGATAGGCTAAATGAAGGAGCGCAGGGAGACATGGACTGCAGTGGCGTACCAACTTGTTTTTCAGTGGGGAAGGCCAACCCAGAACCCCCCCCCCCCCCCCCCCAAGGCCGGGTAGCGGTGCCCTTAGTATCCCTTGGGCGACGCCGGCCAATGTTCGTCCTGCCCATTGGTGGCTGTTTCAGGGGGGGGCAAAACACATGCCTCGCCCCCCCCCCCCCCACACACACACACACTGCTGAGAACTGGAAGAGGCCCCTGCCCCCCCCCCCCCCCCGGTTGGTACGCCCATGATGGACTGCATCTTTCGAGGCAAGAGAGGCCATCAGTGAGCTGAAATTCCAACAAAGGCTGGACACAATTGAGGATACACGATGGGCGAGAAAGGTATATAAACATCTATACATGAAAAGTTTGAACACTAAATGGACAAACCGAAACCCGAAAACTAAAATTCAAATACCGACAGTCAAGTGCGTGGTCAGAACAGACTACCTCTGTGAAAAAAATAAATAGATAAATAATCCGTGAGAAGATGTGTGAGCAAAAATGCCAGGAAAATCAGCACTAGAGGGGCACTGAGACCCCAAAGGTCGTATTTTTTTGTTGTTGTTCAAAACCATACAAGTTGTAGTCATAGACACGCAGAAAAATACCAGAACGCAAAAACAAATTTTCCCACGCGCGCGGGAGCCGTTTTTTCTTTTTGGCGCTTTTCTCTCCCGCTTTTTACCTGCTCGCTTCTTTTTATTTGTGACGTAATCGATTTAAAAATTCAGAAGCTTTGTAAGTGCCATTTTTTATAATATTTAATAATGGCATTCGTAAAACATGTTTTTTAACACATTGGCGAACGCACTGTGGCACTTCTTTCTGAAATACCGAAAACCGGAGTTCGGAGGGATGTCGCTTCCTGGCTTTTTATCCTCCCTCGGAAAAGATGGCGGTGCTCGACGCATGTAGCACTGAGGACGATCAGTGAGTCGGAGAATCGGACGAAGTTCTCTTTTTAGGTGCTCGACGACCTCTCAGACTTCGAAAAGCAAATCGTCAAACAGTCAAAACAACAGGGTTTGGTGCCTGCTGTACCGTAGTTTCGGCTGTGACTCCGCCGGGGCAGCTTTTCACGCAGGACCGGCGCGACATGGCCCCTAGCTCACGTCGCTCACGAAAGTCCACTGCGCGTTCTCTTCGACGTCACACTGTTTAAAAAAATTTGAGATCGCTGAAAGAGCCCTAAAAGAACTTCAAACTTGGAAATGAACCGACGTCAGCTCACAGCGATAGGGGGCACGCACGGAGCGGCTGATCGCGGGACGAGGGCGAACACGACATCAAAGCGTGAGAGAAACTCGTGTTGCAGGACGGCTTAATCCTTGACGTCACTGCGGTGGCGCGGAACGCGCGGGAACTTCAAATACGGCTCTGGAAATTGTTTTTAGAGCGCAGCTCTTAGGCGCCAGTTTCGGCTTGAGCGGCGTCGGCGTCGCCGTCGGCGTCGGCGTAACCCACGGTCCGACCCCCAAGGTCAGATGATCCCCCAAGGTCATGTGACCCCCAGGTCACGTGACCCCGGCCGCGTGACTCCCTCCGAGTTCATGTGGCCCCCCAGGTCACGTGACCGCCCGAGGTCACTTGAACCCCCCCCCCCCTCCGCGCCTTCCCCCTCCTCAAGAGCTGCGCTCTAATTCGGCGTTACAGGGAGTTGTAAACGGCTTTCATTTTTCTTCCACAAATACTGAGTTCCCCAGTTTTGAATTTCGACGGTAATGTCCAGGCGTCGTTTTCAATCGTTTCGGATAACAGAAACAATATTTTGACCTGTCAGTGCCTTTAACTATGTATAGTGGACGAAAACAGAGAACAAAGAAGGAACATTGGTATGATAATTCACGGGGAGCTCTTTGTTATTTGAGGCTAGAGCAGGAGTATTAAGGACTAGGACATATCGGCAAAGTATCAGGAAATTTGATACGCGGTATGCTGTATGCCAAGGGGAAGACGAGACAATAGAACATGTAGTGTTGAGGTGGACAGGACTAGCTCCCCGCCCCTCCCGGATGGGGTGACGAATTTAGCCGGAGCGTTGGGGTTTGCAGACGAGAATGGAAGCATGGATGATAACGACATTTTAATTACAAAGAGGAGGTTGGAGGACGGCAGGAAATTATCTAGGGGGAATTGAATGACGTACAACTAACTTACACAGCTGGGGATGGGCGGGACAGAGAAAAGGGAGATCAACTCTCGCGTGGCTCCGGCCCAAAGTCTCCACCCTGTCTTCCAGTGGGCCCAGTGCCGGGGTAACACAGACTAGATTAGACAAGAAAACATTGCCGACTCCGTCGCTGGGGGAAAGAGGTGGTGGGTGAACTATTAGATTGGTTGCCCGATTCCCCATAGGTCATCCTGGTGGTATCCCACACGGCCTGGTGATAGTTACGAAATTGGAGAGGGTAAGCAAACTGGCAAAGGAAAGAAAATCATACTCTTAGATCTTAATTTCTAGGCTAGGTGGCGCAAGCTACTGCCCGGTATAAAGGGTACAGCTGTTAGCATCTATCCATCCATCCAGTTTCAAGGCTTGGTGGCGGTAGCTACCGCGCGTTTTGAAGGGTGCAGCCGTTAGCATCCATCCGTCCATGGGCAAGAAGCAAATGATTCATGGACGTAGAAGCTTCCACAGGCCAGTGATTCATACAGACCCCCAAACACCTCCTAACACCCCCAGGATGTGCCTGACACCCCCCCCCTCCTCAACATTTTCTGCACAAAGCACGCACAAGGCTACACCCCCCCTACAGCCCCCTAAAAGCTTTTTACACCCCCTCCCCCCCCCCCCACCTTCCTCAGGTTGAAATTGGTGGCGTAATGTCGCCTGCCGCAGGCGACATTACGCCACCAGAGCTGGAGCCGGAAGTGTGAAGGGAAAGGCCCCAATGATGACCAAGACAAAGATACGCTATTGGACGAAAAATAGAGCTGACTCAACAGCTGTTTTGGTCGCCCTCGGGGCCCCGTTCCAGCGTAAAAGAGCGGTCCGCATAAGCCATCACAGCGACGACCAAACAGAGTTCGTGACAGCTCTCCCCAGGAAGAGTTAATTCAAACGGTTTTATGTAAAGTGCATCGCTCAGACTTTCCGACCTGGTACAACGCGGCCGTAGTTTTCAGTGTTGCGAAAGGAGCAGATAGAATTGACTTGGCCAACGCTTCAAAGCAACTCCTTTGTGAAATTTCGCATGAGAGGGTAGTTCAGATTCCGCAGACTCTCTGCTTTGTTTGACGTAGAGCCCTAATAAATGCCGTATATATTGCCATAGCATCGTTTGGCACAATTCATTTAGATAGGTAGACAGTAGAATAGATGAAGTTATCTATGAAGGGAGAATCATATATTAAGTTTTTGGCATTTCGGTCAGTAGGTCATCTTAAGTGCAGTGAATGGTGAAGGGGGTAGACAGATCACCCGGTTTTATGTCTTTTTTTATTCAGACACGTCCACTTTGTTATAAACGCCAACTTGGGTCAAATTATATTGTGAGGGCTTGTAGCTGAGCCGGTTGGTTTGACATGCTTTCTTGAATACCAGTTGAACGTGAGGAAAAGCGAAGGAGAGGAGAAAACAAAGATCTGCACTGCTGGACTATCAACCTTTTGATGAAAGCTTCCTTTTCTCGACATTAACCATAGAGTGAACCTCTCCTTCAGCTGTCGGATCTTAGAAGAACTTTCTTTTCTCTATACTTTCCGTAGCGGTAACGTCTTCTTCCTCTGTGAGATCTTGGCATTCAAATGGTCCCCGACTTGGTTGGTCCGAGGGGCCGCTCCCTGCAGATATATTTTTTTCTTTAGGAAAAAAGAGCAGCGGAGGCGGCACTTATGCATTCTCCACCACTCTCCTCAATGGCCAGCGACTTGAGGATCTCCCGCCCAAGCTGTTTTCGGTGTCGTGCGACGACGGTGACGTGTGAAAAGTTGGGAGCAGATTTGCATTCCCGACAATGTGCCGAAAGGTGGCCAGCCGACGTTAGTGCGGCCAAAGAAGCTGCATGTTCTCTGGTGCGGTCGTTTATACACCTCCCGTTCGCCCTATGTAGCATTTGCCACATGACATAGGAATATTGTAGACGACTCCTTTTCCGCATGTGGCGATAGGGTGTTCGATGCGCAGTGCCGCAGGCTGTCGTCACGTTCTGGTTGGTCTCCCGGTTCACCCTACGGCACATGGTGTACGCCTTGCGGGGGGGGGGCTGGAGCACATGACATGGATGCCTTGTCGGCCAGCGATCTTTTTAGACGATTAGTGATCCCGTGTATATATGGTACCACTACGAAAGGCTTTAGGGGCTTCTTTTTCGTTGGTTCATTTTGCTCTGGATTATGTTGCACTTGCTTGCAGAGCTTTCCACATATCGGTACGAGGAGGGTACTCGAGTAACCGGAGTCTTGGAGTCTACAAAGCTGTCTTTGAAAGCTGCGCCCCACCTTATGAGGGCAGTATTTTTGTAGCGCCGAGACGAGAGCTTTGGTGGCCAGCCTCCGTTTTCTGCCACTTTCGAATGAATCTGCCACTTTCGATTGTCTTGGGACGTTGAATCTAGCCGATTTCAAACGACAAAGGTGTTTTTCCGTTCTTTAGCGCTACACAGAAAGACAGAGACTCAGCGGAAGGTGCCATAAGTAATACGGGGCCCAGTCAGGTGAGCTCGTATGCTACCCAAAATGAGGGCGACATTGTTTCTTCAGAGCTTTAGCTGCAGTAGGCCTTATCTTGTCAATCGCGTCACGGCGTTATCCGTGCAGTGTGTCCTCGCCTAAACAGTATCTTACACCGTGGTCGTAAACCTTAAACATGTCGGACCCTAGGAACTAAGTCTTCCTTGTGTTACACAAGGAAGACTTAGTTCCTAGGATACCGACGGCTCCGCTGCACTTAAAGCAACTAGGCTGGCGAGCTGGTTAAGGATAGACATAGTAACACTGGAGCTAAGAGACAAAGGAACGGACAGACACGAAACTCAGAGTTTTGTGTCTGTCCGTCCCTTTGTCCCCTAGCTCCAGGGTTATTATCTCTATTCGCGTCACTTACCGAGTGTGATGACGCGTCTCAAAATAACCTGGTAGATCTTCCAGAACAAGGGCGGAGTGTAACGATTCCTGCACGAGAAACAAGGCCACTCTTTTCCAGGAAGAAAAACAATACAATGAACGCGCACATAACTCTCGACTTTATTCAAACTTTTCAAAGCGCCTTCTCTGAGAAGTGTGCGACAAAGAGCCTCTATTTAAGATAGGGAGGGGCACAAACCACGCAGAGCGGTTGCAATGTATTGGCGTACGTCTCATGTCATAGCGTCTTCTATACTCACAAACCCTGGCACTTGAAGGCGTAGCCATAGAGCGCCCGGTCGCAGATTTGGACCGCGAGGATCTGGCAGCATGAGAGCATCAAAGAGCCATTTCTTGGGGAACCTGGACGTCAGCTACGTTTTTGCAGCAGCAGAGGACCCGAAACACACCTTGTTCGTTCGGGAGTGTGTTTCGGCGTCCGTCGGTCGCAGCGTGTGTTTAGACGTCTCTCCGCGGCAGGGCGCCAGTCACGTGGCTCTCCTCGCACCTGTTGTCTGCCCTCCACCTTTTGGCATTTTGGCCGCCGCTTCTCGCGCGATCGGCCAGGCTCGTCAGTATATATGAAGGCTGCGTTCCTGTGTATACAGGTCGCAGGTACGCATGTGTCAAGTTGTCATGACGGAGAAGAGGCGAAGACGCTTGCTGACTGATCAACACTTTGACACCTCTTCGCATGTTGCAAACGCGGCCCCTTAACACCCCACCAAACAGTCGAAAACACTTTGCTGCAGGCAGACCATACTTTGTTTTACCCTAACTTGACAAAGAAACAACGCTACTGTCTCCCGCCGGGCCAATCAGAGCGATGGAGGTGACGCACGTGACTACCCCTTACGAAAGGTACAGGGGCAAAAGCGTAGCACAAGCAGTTAGAAAATAGGAAAGGAGAAACTTCCTTTACATGCGCTTTTAGAAAAAAAAAAAGGGTATAGCAGCGTTGTAGGCGTTACCTAGAAAAAAATAACGAAATTCCTTACTGTCACTTGGAAATAAAAGGAACGCGTTGTACCGTCCTACGTTAACCTTAAATAAAAATAACAAGTTACCGTTAGTGATGCAAAAGTAACGCCCGTTACTTGTAAGTTACCTATTAAAGTATGTATCAATACGTTTTTCTGTTTCGACGTTACAAGGTGTGCAAAAAGCGCCCTCATTTCAAGAAACATTTTGTTTATCTAGAACCTGAACATAATTACCATATTCTGTTTTGCGGTTTCATCTAAATACACACCAAAACGAAAAAAAATCTTAAAAAAAAACTTAAATATTGACATGACTTGGCTCTTAGGAGCAGAAAAAAATGAAGTGTAATGTTTTTATGTCTCGGTAATAATATGTAACAAGTAACGTAATTACGTTACCCGTTACTCGAAATAAGTAACGCAAGCACCTTACCCGTTACTGTTTTGAAAATGTAACGAGAACTTTACGCGTTACCGGAAAAAAAGTAACGCATTACCGGTAACGCCGTTACTTGCTACGTGTTACCGCCAACATGGGGTCTAGTCCTACGTCGCTTGCCCTATATCATTCATCCCGAAATTTCAGTTCGACGTGCAGCGGAGTGGCGTCGAACCGACGTTACTAACATTCACGAGCGGCGAGATAGGTGACCGGTACAACTTACTAATTAGCTAATGTACGCGTTACTGACTAGAAAAAAAAAAATTGGGGTTTTTGTGATTTACTGCGAAAGACCCTGTATATATACAGGGTGTTTCACGAAGCGTGGGCAAATTCGATATTAACTACGCTTCGCAACAAAAAAATGCTTGTGTTGTTTTGGTGTTTTGACCCAATATTAAAAAAGTTGTTACGCGAAAATAATTAACAATCTAATTATCCCGGACGTTGATAATTTTCCTAAATAGGCCCTGCAAGAACCAAAATGACACAAGCCTTTTTTGTTGCGATGCGTAGTTTTACGCATTAGCGAATTTGTCCACCTTTCGTGGAACACCCTTCACGAAAGGTGGACAAATTCGATATTGCGAAACCTACGCGTCGCAACAAAAAAAGGTTTGTGTCGTTTTGGTTCTGAGCCAGAGACCTATTCAGGAAAATTATCAACGTCCGGGATAATTAAATTGAAATTATTTTTGCGTAATTAACTTTATTAACATTGGGTTTAAGGGCATGGTTTCAATTAGAAAATTGCTCAGCATCATCAAAAACACTAAATCAACAAATTGCAGAACGTTAGAAGACACTACGAAGAATTTTACGGCTTTCTGAAGAACCGCGCGAATTCGACGGGTTTTTAAGTTTCGGTTTTCTATCGGAGCGCATCTTGGCCCCGGCGGCCCGCGCCCCGTGGAGAAATAGCGCAACCAGCCTCTGCTGCGCTGTCATCGCGTGACGCGGCAGAGGGGTCAGCGCTGTCCTGCCCTCCACGCTTCAGCCGTCGGAGGGCAGGACAGCTGCCGCCAAGATGCGCTTGGATAAGAATCCGAAACCAGAGTACGCGTCAGAATTGAAGGGTTTTTCAAAACATGGTAAAATGCTCGGCATGCTTTATACTTGTCTAAAAAGGGTTGATATAGGGGTTATTGATGATGCCCAGTAAGTTTCTAATTGAAACTATGGCCTTCAAATGAACAAATAAAAAGTTACTTTCTAAAAAACTTAAAAAGCTATTTTTTCTAAACGTTGTTATTTTTTCAAAATGGGCTCTTGGGCAGACACCAACACGGCATCAACCTTTTTTCTGTGCGATGCTTAGTTTTCGCAGGAGCGATTTGGCCTGCGTTTTCTGAAACACCCTATATATATATACAGGGTGTTTCACGAAAGGTGGACAAATTCGATATTGCAAAAACTACGCGTCGCAACAAAAAAAGGCTTGTGTCGTTTTGGTCTTGGGCCAGGGGCCTATTTAGGAAAATTATTAAAGTCCGGGATAATTAGATAGTTAATTATTTTTGCGTAATTAACTTTTCTAATATTGTGTTTAAGGGCATGGTTTCAATTAGAAAATTGCTCAGCATCATCGAAAAACACTAAATCAACAAATTGCAGAACGATAGAAGGCACGCGCAGCATTTTACGGCTTTCTGAAAAACCGCACAAATTCGACGGGTTTTTAGGTTTCGGTTTTCAATCGGAGCGCATCTCGGCCCCGACGGCACCGCACCCCGTGGAGAAATAGTGCAACCAACCTCTGCTGCGCTGTCATCGCGACGACGCAGCAGAGGCTGGTTGCACTATCTCTCCACGGGGCGCGGTGCCGCCGGGGCTGAGATGCGCTCCGATAGCAAACCGAAACTTAAAAACCCGTCGAATTTGTACGGTTTTTCAGAAAGCCGTAAAATGCTTCGCGTGCCTTCTATCGTTCTGCAATTTGTTGATTTAGTGTTTTTGATGATGCTGAGCAATTTTCTAATTGAAACTATGCCCTTAAACCCAATATTAAAAAAGTTAATTACACAAAAATAATTAACAATCTAATTATCCCGGACTTTAATAATTTTCCTAAATAGGCCCCTGGCCCAGGACCAAAACGACACAAGCCTTTGTTTTGTTGCGACGCGTAGTTTTTGCAATATCGAATTTGTCCACCTTTCGTGAAACACCCTGTATATATTATCATTAATGCGCCGAAATAAAAGCGCACAATCTTACAAGTTGGAGCGAAAATTATGATTATCAGTAAAGCAATTTTTAAACGGATGTCGGAGAGTAGAGTGAAGCATCTGAGAGCCGTAATTTGTTCGCTGAATGCCCATCTTCCACTTCTCTCTATGGCGAGTAGGGTACAGCAATGAATTTTCCTTCAGCAACGCCAGGTTTTTCAAGCAACATGACTCACTCTTTTTCTCTTGAAAATAGTTCGTAATAAATATTTGTATACATTTCAAATATTAACTATCTGGTGGTTTCGCAGTAATTCAGCAGTTTGGAAGTTGTAAGGCATGTTACATATGCCTCTTAATTTTTTTGAGCGCAGCTCTTAGGCGCTTGTTTCCGGCTTGAGCGATGTTGCCGTCGCGTTGCTCTAACCGCGCCTTGCATTATCCCATTACGACGTCACACGTGACGTCACGGGGGTCACTGGTGTCGCGGGTGACGTCACGAAGGTAATGAGTGAAGGTCACAACCAAAATCACGACCTTCACAGTGATTTTCACGAGGCCTTCACGAGTGACGTCACGAGGTCACTAGGGTCACGAGTGACGTCACGGTCACTATCGAAGGTCGCGACGAAGGTCATGACCTTCAGAGTGTCCTTCACGAGTGACCTTCCCTAGGGTCACTAGGGTAACAAGTGACGTCACAAGGGAGGAGGGAGGGAGGGGAGTAGGACGAGAGCAGAAGGAGAGGAGAAGGATGGTGGAGGGGGAGCAGGAGGATGAGGGAGGGGAGGAGGAGAGGAGCGGAGGAGGAGGGGCATACCATTCTCTCCGTACCCTTCCCTCCTCCTCCTCAAGAGCTGCGCTCTAATTCGGCATTACGGGGAATTGTAAATGTCTTTCATTTTTTATCAACAGTTTTTATTGTTTGTGAATGTCGATGTAACCCAAACGAGGTTGCAGTATATTAAATAAAAATAATATAAAGAGTTATAAATGAGCAATTTAACATTCGTTGAAGAAACAGAACGGTGACGATTTGTAATCCCGGCTACGCGCGCTAGCTTCGGGATGAGATAGTTTATATGAATACCTCACTGCGCGCTCTCACTGAAAAAGACACGGAGACTTTTGAAAGCACTGAGTATCTCGATTGATATTTGAATTTAAAATTAGATTTTTAAATATCATCACATAAATATATTTAGGACAGAATAGAACTGCTTTTGTTTGCTGCCGTTTACTGCTCAAAGAGCTGCTTCTGACCCATGAATCTATCTTAGATAAAGTAATATTAGCCATATCTATTAAATCAACACTTGGTTGTGTTATATGCTACATCAGCTTGGACTGTTGACTGTACAAATATTTTCAAAAATTGCCCTCTTTTCCTGGAGGCCGTAAGACTGCAGATGTGCTGTTTCAGCTCTTGCGCGGTGTAAACTTCCTTCAATCACAACAGGCACACTCCAGTTCCCTGTGCACAGCAGGCTTGTTGGTGTTCATGGGCATCATCACCATCAAGAAGGAAGCAAACGAACAACAAACAAGCAAACAAACAAACAAACCCTTAATAAGAGAGCTGCGACGAAACGTTGATGGTTGCTGATTGACCTAGAAATTGGTTCATCACATCAATACATATGGAATGAACTAGTCTACTCGGAGTAGACTATTTAATGCTACGTTACAAAAGCTGGCGAAGCTTCCACAGTACTTCAGCCGCACACTGCTGCGAAAGTACTTTACTTCGTCTTCCGTCCTATATTGGCGCCCTCTCTCGTGCAAAGAGAGACGCTTAATTTTGGAGCACTACGAAAGTTCTTCTAGATCTGACAACCTATAGCACAAGACGCCGAGTATAGACTTTTTCAAAAAGAGCTCTCTGGCCGCCGTCATTTTGCGACTCGGGCGACCCCTATCGGCCATAAATTTCTGCCACCCGTTTCAGTTGTGGAAATTCGATTAGTGCGACTCGCCACTTGCATTGTGCATTAGCAGTTCGCCGGCCTTTATTGAATATTATTTGTATGTTTGCCTGTTCAGGATGCTTACCCTTTTGTGTTATCTCGCACTGTGAGAGCCAAGGAATATCAGGGCTCGTAGTGTGCTCGGTCTTCGCGGGAAACGAATGAAAAGAGCGAACGTCAAGCAGCCCACGCAGCGGTCGTTCAACGTTCCTCGAGGATTATTTACGTTGAAATAATTTCCGGAGAGCGCTTCCTGCTCTTTCCTCGGTCTTCGCGAAAATAGCTGATCCGATTCTGAGGTAAGGGACAGAACAGACACGTCCGTTCATTTACTTTGGTGCTGTGCAAACAAACAGGTGGTCTCTTCAAAACGGGCCCTAAAACAAGCCGGATTCTGTCCGATCGTCTTTAAGTGACTGTCGTGGACAGTGTATATTGATATGCTGTGTAATTGAGAGTTGTCTCAAAATTAGGCCCGTTTGTATGACGCGGCACCGTGGGGTACGGACAATATGTTGTTCAATTGATGTAACTTGTTGAATTTCATGTTGTTAGCTGAAAGTACATATGCCTTTATGATATCTTATTTGGTCAAATATTTTCGACTGTTCAGACTTAGTAGATTGACAAGGCTGAGTGCTTGACGTCTTAAACATAGCTCGAAATGAAACAGAAATTCCAGTTGCATTTTGATGTCGCGCACGGACTGACCCAAATAGCTTTCATGTGTTTGTTTTTTGTTTCCACAAATAGTACAATGCTTTCTGAAAGCTCTAAAGGAATTCTATTCGCCATAAAACCCAAAACAGAATAAAACGCAGCAATGTAGAAGAGTGGTAAGTTGGGCGAGTTGGTAAACGTTGAACATGGTTAAAACGCGTAGTATACTCTAGTATACTTAATATACTAGAGTTGTGAGTGCGCGCTTGTCTGTGTTCTGTGTTCCTTCCCTGTTTGTCCTCGTCTCTTTGTGCGCGTTTTAACCATGTTCGCAGCAATGTAGCCGCTACCAGCGTCTGGAGATGCGCCTACTCAGGCTGCCACAGCCCCTCTGACGAGAAAACCCACATCTCAGAGCAGTCGGGCGACACTGACGTAAACTCTCAAAAGCAGGAACGTGCGCTGTAAATCGCTTCGTTCGAGACTGCCGCTAAAACTGTCTATAGTAAGGTAAAAAATGGGCCAATATATATCTATATATATATATGCGTAAGCTATTCATGAAACCGTTTTCGCAAATGCGCGCTATCTCCAGATTTTTGTAAAATGCTGGTCCGCGCTCAATTTACGTATTTCTACGGAGGCTACACTCGAATCGCGTTGATCCCAAGAAGCCATACGATTGTCAACTGAGCCCGCGAAAATCAAGTCGCTAACGCAAATGTCTGCATCGATATATTTGCGAAGCTATTGGTTTTGAATGAGCATCGCTTTTTTAAATTCTGTGCGCTCTCATGTTTCAAACGCCGAATGTTTGTAGCCGTGATCGCCACGAGCGCGTCAACGTAGCAGTATAGGCATTTATAGACATCATCAGCAGGTTGCACTTGCCTTGGCTCTTCTGCGAACTGGCTTTGCCCTCTAGCAGAGCACCAAGGACCTTCTCTCGAGGGAACAACCTGCGTTCACCTCTGGTACGATGCCTGCAAGGCGTCTTCGACTGGTGTGTTTAGCGTCCTATTCCGCGCATATTTCGTAAGTGGTCCCGGAGTAGCAACAAATGACGTCAAGGAAGCCGGTGTGTCATGTTGTCGGATGGCGCGACCCCGACAAAAAGTACGGACGAACGCGAGTGGCGCCATCGTTGCGGAGTCTAACTCCTGGCTGCTGAAGCCTTCGTCGGCTGGAGAGCGATCTTCAGCGGAACAGGCATATGTGACGTCCAGCTGTTGGGACACCGCTGTTGGGACACCGCTGTGACACTTCTATGACGTCATAAGGCGGAAATTAGAATACCCCTTTTGAGGGCGCAGTAAACAGACCAGGCGGACCGAGAGGCGCTTTCAGGCACCATGATATAGGAGACGAGACTTGCATCGTCTGTTATTTATGCAAACTGGCTGCACCGTTTTGCATAGCAGCAATGATTTTCTCTTGAACAAACAACGGACACCCGCCGGTATCTATCGTTTTTGAAGGGAAAATGGAATCACCTTGCATACTATAAACCATAAAAATAACGAAATAACTTACACAAGTGAAATGCCTGTTGCATGGTTGTGGTTAAAAGGTGCCTTTGACAGTCCGAAAGGCAAGTCTGCAAACAATAGAAGTTGTAAGATGACCCATCGTACCTCCTTGCTTCTCTCATAGTAGGGCCTAAATATCAGCGAGAGACACAAGTGAACCTTTAATAGACCTTTCCGAGAAATAAGTGGCGCACGCACCGTCTGCTTGAGGCGGTTTGACGTGCCGACGTACGGCACGTGAGATTATCCAGGAATCGAAGACGAAGATGACGTTGGTTTATTGTTCCGTGATTTCAGAACGCTGAGAAGGCAGATGGAAAGCAAAACAAAGGATGTGATGACCTCCTTTTGCGTTCGCTTTATATTTTGTGTGTTCTGAGCTCCTAATGGTAAGAGAGGATGCATCGTGCCGCTTCCAGGATGTACGGAGCTTTTAAGTCAGCACGAGCGTACATCGGAACAGCCCAGAACTTTCTCCACCGCTAGGGATCCTGGGAGTTTCCGGAAAGGTCTATTAGTCGCTCAAAGCGTGTCTAGGTATCACGTAACGGAAAATTATAATACAAAAGTGTTAACGACGTGAGAAGCACTTGCTGCGATTTTATTGATATATTTAGGTATTTAAACATTAAAAAAATCGACGTCTAAATTTTTTAGTGCATTTAAAAGAATGCTTGGTCCTTTTTTACTGGCGAATGCCGATACCTCTCCCGGCGGGTCAAATATCTGCAAGAGGAATTTTGAGGTCACGTGACCGACTCCGTGGAGGAAAGTACCTAGCGTTAAGCCGATTCCGCTCACGAAACATAAGCCTTAAACGCTTGTATGTTTTATGTAATGCGATATTATTTACAAACTGCCACGCTTTCCAATTCAACGATGAAAACTTCGAGGCTGCGCGCCTCCAGCTGTTCCAACTACGCAAAGGCTGTCGGCGCTAAGGCTAGTGGATTTTCGCGGTGTAAGATATATTCCCTAGTAAAGTATTTGGTATAGGTTTCCGAACTCTTTCATGACGCCAGCGGATAAGCTCGCTCTTTTTGCCAATTTATTTTTAGTCCCGAAATTGAACTAGCTCATTTTTACTTTCTGTTTTGCTTTACTCGTGTGAGTGCATGAGAGAGCATGCGTACAGATCTTGTCCTCTATGTCGTCGTAGACAGGTGCGCCTCTAAGGAAAGGACCTCGCCACACTGAGAGAGAGAGAGAGAGAGAGAGAAAGAAAAAAAACCATTAAACCAGGAACCGGGCACTTTGCCCAATTATAAGACACGCACAACGTCTTATTGAGATAAAATTCAAAGCAAGGTGAACGTTTTTCTAAGTTTCGTTTCCCTGGCGGAGCGCATCTGCGCAGTGTACTCGTTGCCGCGTCTTGCGCGTTTGTTTATAATAATAATCATAATGTTTTTTATTCACTTTACAAATACATATAAATAATGCTGGCCTACAAAAGCAGTATCCTGCTTGTGCGTAGGACCAGACAATCCAGCGAAATACATATCAATGCATCATGATACAAAAATCGAACGAGTGTGTAATGTGGCCATCAATACCAACATCATTACAGAACAGAGCCCAAATTCGGCACAAAACAAAATGAACACAACTATTGAAATCATTATGAGGCAAGTATACAGGGATGAGAGGAAAGCAGTGTTTATGCAGGTAATGAGAGGCACCAATTTTTTATTTCTTTTTTAGTACTTTTATCGAATTTATTTTCATTAAAGGCTCAGTGAGCTCATTAAATAAAGTGGGAATAAAGTGATTTCTGCACCTTTTTCCGTATCGCGTGTAAATTCTGGGGATTTTAAACCTTTCTTTACGCCTTAGGTCCCTAGGCTTGTCCACTGGAAACTTGAATGTAGAATCATAGAAATAATTTATAAACGTAACATATCTATGAAAATTTAAAAAATAAAATTTGGAGCTTTTTTGTTTTATCTTTTATATCTAATGTTCCGTACGGAGTTCCGTATGTAATGTTTTTCACCATATGTTTTAAAATTCTGTCTATTGCATTTGTCTTGTATGGAGAACAGTGCCCATATAAAGTGATTCCATATCGTAAAATAGACTCAGATAACGACCTGTACACCAGTAATCTTATCTTTACGCTGCACAAGCTTCTTATTCTATACAAATATGCTGAAACGGCACGTAGTCTTTTAGTCACGAATTCCACATGTTGATTCCATGATAAATGTTCGTCCACGTATAATCCTAGATATTTTACACAATTATCGTATGGCAAAGGTTTACAAGTACAATTATTACACGGTGTCGAATGAAGTAAAATTCTAGGTGACATATCAACACGTTTATGAGAATTTCGGAAACACAGTAACTTAGTTTTGGCAAAATTTACTGAAATGGCATTTGAGTTAAACCAACCTATTAGTGCATCTATATCTCTTTGGAAGACTAAAACAGCATCATCATAGTTTTCATAAGGTAAAACTAGCACCGTATCGTCAGCATACTGAAATAGCTTAGCTTGTAGTGGTAGAATACCCAAATCATTTATGTAAACGTTAAATAAAATTGGTCCCAGAGTGCTACCTTGTGGTACACCACATTCGACTTTAGCTGTACTACTTATATTATTCATAATTTTAACCATTTGTTGTCTGTCGTTAAAGTAGTTCTGAAAAAAGTTATAAAACTGTCCCCTGAAACCTAATCTGTAAAGCTTTTCAAGTAACAGAGAATGATCAATGGTATCAAAAGCCTTCGATAGATCTATAAAAATGCCTAGGGCAATCTTGTTATTGTCTAGTGCTTCGTTAACACAGTCAGAAAAATCTTCTAAAAGTGTAATAGTACTTTTTTGCTGTCGAAAACCATATTGAGTGCTATGAAAATAAATTAAATTTATCACAAAAACTGGTCATTGTTAGTTGTCACCCACTTTTCGATTATATGAGCTAATGCAGGTAGAATGGAAATGGGTCTGTAGCTCTCCAATTCCTGTTTTTTACCCTTTTTATACAGTGGACGTATAATAGATATCTTCAAGCCCTTAGGAATTCTTCCGGTATGAAAGGTGTCATTAATTATTTTCATTAAAACGTGTTTTAATTTATCAAAGTTATACCGAATATCTCGTATTCTAATATTATCAAATCCTGGTGTTTTAGTTATTGGCATAGCATTTATAATCCTCAAAAGTTCGCTCTCCGTCATCTGAGGTAAGTACGCCGAACTAGAGCATCTGACCTGTGGAGTGACACGATTGGGACCAATCAGTGAAATGTTATTTTTTATACTTCTTACGGAGTCAACAAAACACTTATTAAATGATTCTGATAACGTTGAATAAGAATCTAATCCAGGAAAGTTTTTCTGAATTGTATCATCCACGCTATTTTTAGACTTTCTACCAGTTAATTGGTTTACTAGGTTCCATGTCTTTTTTATGTTTCTTGTCGACGAGGTGAACTGATTTAAATAATGTTCCCCTTTTTCTAAACGTATTTTTGCTGTCACTTTATTGCGCACTGCACGAAATTCATTTCTTAGTTCTGTGTTCTCGGGATTTTGCTTACATCTGCTCCAAAGCCTTTCCTTTTGATCACACAATTCTAATATTTCCTCGTTTATCCAAACATTCTCAGGTTTTCGTTTCTTCAACTTTATTTTTCTGGTACCTCTGGAATAAATATCCTGAAACGTGTCCACTAGTTTATCATAGGCTACAATGTGATCGAACTCGCATAAAGAATTCCAATCGAACGATTGTATTAAGTTATCGATTTTTTTAGTATCTAGTATAACTTTGTACCCATTTTCTGAATCTACATTTTCAGCAGTAATTTCGCCTAATATTGAGAGTACAGTAATGTAATGGTCAGCTACCTTTTGCTTAATGACTCCAGACAGCGTTTTCAAATTACTAATTCTTAACACTATGTGGTCAATACATGATTTTGTAATTCTATTGCCATAATATTCCTCCCTCGTATAATTTTGAATGACATTTTCTAGACCAAAACAAGCGAGGGTATCAAGATAACGCGGTACTCCCTGTTTATTCTCATTCAGAACATCAATATTGAAGTCTCCTGCCAGAACTAGGTATTTGTTGTTATTAAATTTTTGAAGGAACTGTTCCAATTCATCACAGAATATAGGTATACTTGAACTGGGTGGCCTGTATACAGCACACACAACGTAAGAAAAATTCATTTTGTGAACAATAGCAGCACACACTTCTGCTTGTACAAATGAAACATCTATTTTTTCTGATAAGCATTTGTCATTTATGTACATCATAATTCCGCCACCTTTTCTTTGTTCTCGGCACAAGCAGAAAAAATGAAAGCCTGGCAAGGAAAATGTAGCGCAACCTGCCTCATCAGCATTGACCTCACTCAAGATAAGTACGTCCAAACTTGGCAGGCGCGTATTTAAAATTAACATTAACTGATCCCAATGTCTGTAGATACTCCTAACATTTACATGAATTAAGCTTAGTTTAGTGTCAGCGTTACTTACTTCCGCCCTAGAACTTTCTGTATATGCATCCCACTCACGGAACGATTCGAAAAGCGATTCCATTATTACCTGATTTTGATTAAAGGCGCATTCAGACCGGCGATGTAAGCAGTCGCGCGATGCGACTAGATCGCATCGCAAAAAATTAGATGGTCACACCGGCGTGCGCGATGAGCAAGTCCAACGCCTTCGTTGGCCAGTCGTTTCTCAAACATTCTCGCTCCGAACTCCGTTGATTGGCTCAGCCGCTCCGCGACTAGATCGCGCCGCAAAAAGTCTGGTCGAGTAGCGACTGCGTCAAATCGCGTCGCTTTTTGCCCGCGATGGTCGCTTTGCGATGAAAGTTATCGCGCGACTACGTATATGATCGCATCGCCGGTGGGAACGCGCCGCTAAGTCTCGTTCGCTCTCAATCTGAATCAGAGCCGCTCCCTCCTTTTGCCTTACCAATATTTTTTCCGTTCTTCATCCAAGTACACATGTACGTGATGCTTTTGGTTTTTGAAAAGTGTACGTCTTGATAGAATAACCAAAATTCGGCAAAGGCATAAGACCCCGTACGTGTAGGTCCCTTGAAAGCATTCCTAGACGCAGCGCATTCCTACAACTAGCAGCGCGCCGCGTCTTCCTTTCTCAGACAGCGCACCGGCGGTGGCATCAGGCTCCCTTACTGCGCATGCGCGGCGCGCCCGTTGTCTCCACGGCTTCCGTGACGGTGCATCATAGAGTTGTACAATAAACGCTAGAGGCTCAGCTGGCGCTAGTGTGCTGTTGCATTTAGAAGCAGACAGCAAGC
>JAZHYW010054039.1:0-15349 GCA_037355805.1 Ixodes ricinus | reverse complement strand
ATTCGAGTACGCGTCGTAGGCAACAAGATAACTTCTGCCCGCGTATTCACAAAGATCGACACCCACACGGGCCCATGGCAGCCGAGGCGTTTCCCTTTTGCATAAAAACTCTGAAGGTTGTTTATAGGCAAACTTGCGACATGTTGCGCATTTCGCGATCATGTTTTCAATGTCCGTGGTCATGCCAGGCCAGTACATTAAAAGCCTAGCTCGTGCCTTGCACTTGTTTAATCCTAAATGTCCTTCGTGAAGGCGCTGAAGCATTTCTTTTCTTAATGCTTTCGGGATTACAACTTTAGGTCCGCGCATTACTATGCCTCGTACGTAAGATAGTTCAGATGAAAAAGAGGCCATTTGGCCTTCAACTGTGTTGTGTGCATGGAGAGCTTTTTGGACTTTAAGCAATTCTTCATCTTGCGCTGTCGCGGAAACTATCCTCGACATCATTGTGTCGCTTACGATGCTCGTCAACACCGCATTTGCGTGGATAGACACGTCTTCGGTACAATTTCCTGTATCAGATTGAGGGGGCGCTCGTATGCGGGACAATGCGTCAGCAAGCAATAACTGCTTTCCAGGCACATACACGAGGTTGCAATCGAATTGCATTAACCTCAGGAAAAATCTCTGGAGCCGTGGCGGCATGTCACCAACATTCTTCTGTGCTATGGCCAACAAAGGACGATGGTCTGTTTCCACGGTTATGCTGTGACCATATATGAATTCTCGAAAGCGCTCACAACCAAATGTTATTCCCAGGGCTTCTTTTTCAATTTGTGCATATCTAGTTTCACTGTCCGAAAGTACACGAGACGCATAAGCCACAGGTCGCCAGTCTTTATCATGTAATTGAAACAATGCCGCCCCCAGGGCAAAACATGATGCATCCGTTGATACTTTCGATTTTTTCTTAGGATCGAAAATGGCCAATACTGGAGCACTAGCTAGCATGCCACACAGGTTCACCCACTCATTCTCATGCGCTCCATTCCAATCAAAAACACTCTCTTTCTTTGTCAAGTCACGTAAGTGACGAGTTTTCTCGGACAAGCAGGGCAGAAATTTTCCAAAGTAGGTAACCACGCCCAACAAACGTTGTACATCCTTTTTACACGTTGGACGAGGCAGGTCTTTTACACACTGAACTAGAGTTGCGTCAGGCTTAATGCCGCTTTTGTCTATCAGGTCTCCCAAATAATTAATTTGTTCGACCCCAAACATGCATTTGTCTAAGTTTAGTGTTAATCCTGCAGCTTCTGCAGCCTTCAAGGCTGCTCTTAGTCTCATATCGTGTTCCTTGCGCGAGGAACCCCAGATAAGTACGTCGTCGATGTAGACACGTACGCCTTGCAAGCCGTCTAATGCCTGGCTCATTGTTTTCTGAAACACCTCTGGTGCTGATGCAATACCAAACGGTAACCGCAAAAATCGATATCGCCCGAATGGCGTACCGAACGTACAGATCTTGGATGTCGCATCATCAAGAGGAATTTGATGAAAGCCAGCATTTGCGTCTAATTTACTGAAAAACTGAGCTCCGGCCAACTCAGACTCAATGTCCTCCCGACGTGGAAGCTCATAATGTTCTCGTTTTAAGCCTTGGTTTACATGACGGGGATCCATGCATATGCGTAAACGACCATTCTTTTTAAGCACTACAACGAGAGGGCTCACCCAATCTGAAGGTTCGTCCATCTTGGTGATGATTCCCGCTGCTTCCATCCGCTCTAGCTCTTGCTTGAGCGGCTCTCGCAGAGCATGCGGCACGCGCCTTGCAGGCTGAATTACTGGCCGTGCATCTTCCTTTAGAGTCATCCTATAGACTCGGTGCGAACATCCTAGTCCTTCAAACAACTTAGGGAACTCATTAACAATCTGCTGTTTCAGTGTCTCTGCAGTGGAGAGCTCATGCACACGTGAGACGAGCCCAAAAGCTTCACTGGCTTGAAGTCCTAGAAGAGCTTTGCCTTTTTTGACAACAAAAAATTTAACTAGTTCTTGTTTACCTTGCATTCGTAAGAGCAGAGCCGCCGTGCCAAAGTGTTGAATGGCACTTCCGCCGTAGTTTGTCAGCTGCGTGTTACATGGACGCAACGTTTTCTTTTGACAAATTTTTGTGAATAAGGAATACGGAAGCAAGTTAGCTTGAGCTCCTGTATCAACCTTGAGATGCACGGAGTGCCCTTCCAACATTCCTTTTACAAACCAATCACTCTGGCTTGACACCTCTCCTATACTAATGTCTAGAATTCGAAAGTCATCTTCTGGCTCTTCCTCGTCTCTTGAACTTTGGTGCTCCACCTCTTGAACTGTTTTCTTTTGCCAACAGCAGGCGGCGACATGATTTTTCTTTCTGCAGATTCCGCAGGTTTTACCCCAGGCTGGGCATTTTCTTGGCTCGTGGATGCTGTTGCAGAAACCGCATCGACGAGTTTGTCTGCGCTTCTCATTGTTGTGTTGTTGGCCTGGTTGTTTCTTGAGAACAGGACCCACCTGGACACTAGGGTTTTCCCAAGCGCTGTTTTGCTTGGCACCAAGTTCTGCGGCCTTGCAGAAGTCGACAGCTTTGTCCAAGGTCAGCTCTTTTTCTCGAAGCAGGCGTTCCCGTAACTTGGTGTCTGCAGTTCCATACAAGAGCTGGTCCCGAACCATGGAATCCTTTAGGTCACCGAAGTTACACGTCTGAGCCTTGAGCTGGACGTCCCGAAGGAATTGTTCAAATGGCTCTCCTTCCTGCTGATGTCGCGCTCGAAACACGTATCGCTCATACGTTTCGTTTTTCTTCGGCGTGCAGTACTCTTCGAACTTACGCACGATCAGATCATAGTCTTCTTGCTCGTCAGGTGCGAGCTGAAACGTGTTGTAGACGTCAATCGCTTCCTGTCCAGCGACGTGCAGGAAAATTGCAGCCTTCTGAGCTTTCGTCCGCCCACTTGCTGTTGCTGTTGCTGCAGCAGTTGCCTTGAAGTAGAGCTCAATACGTTGCCGAAATTTTTCCAATTCTCGGCAGCATTTTCCGAGAGGACGAGATGCTCTGGAGGGGGCAGATGTTCCATCGTGCAGCAGATCTCCACGTTTAGGCTTTCGGCTTGAACACTTCTGACACCATGTTTCAGATATGAGGCGTCGCTGACGTGGATTAGAACAACACTGAAGGAATTTTATTGAATCTTCGTCTTTGTCAGTCGGAACCCTGGCGCGTGGCCAAGCCACTGGTGATACAGTGAGTAGGTGCCGTACGCATGCAACTGTCGAGTATGTTCTCAAGAGAGGGCTTCTAGGCTTCTATTGTCAGGAAATGTAATGGGCTTTCCGGTGTCTCTGATCTGCTCGAGGTAGCTTGGGAGGAAAACTCTAACCATTACAGACAAGGGTCGTCTGGGTGACCATAGTGACGCACATCTGGGTAGCGTTGGTGCAGTGCTGGTGTGCAGTTACTGGTATCATGTAAAATAAACCAGTGGTATTCAGAGTTTATGAAGAAGATGGTTGGTCTTGTGTCGGCATACAGTAGGTCACTCGTGCTGCCAGCTTGGTCTTGGAGGTGCTTGAGCACAGCGGACACTTCAGGCAGAAGAGCTGACTGCCTCTTGGCATTCATTTTCCTATGTTGCTATGGAAATATATGTTTGCGACTCAGAACCTGACTCGCTTGACAGCCGCCTCTTTCTGGAGACCAAACAACTCCTCTAAGGTAGGAGGGCTTCATCTCATTGTCCTTTCCAGTTGCGTTCCAGTAACTGGGACCGTATATTTTTCAAGATTCGAACAGAGTCAAAGCTAAAACAGAATCTTCTGCGGGTCATTTGGGTGCAGGATATACTGCGTAAGGAGTCCCCCACAAAGCTGCTTCATTGCATTGAAATTCACTCGGTGTTTGTCAGTTACAATCTGAGTAGATTGAAGCGAACGTCTTCCACCTGGCCCAAGACATGAAGCAGATGCTTGGCCGCTTGGTTCCTGTTAACCCTTTGGTAAAAGTATGCAACAGGGACCCGGTTTGGAATGCTGAGCCCAATTATAAGAAATCACAGCCGCGAATTCGCACAGGCTGGGCTGCTTGGCCTTTTCTGTCAATAGTCCCATGTCCACTTGGCCCACAAAGACATCCTTCTGTTTATTGTACTGCAAGCTCTGTTTAACTCTTCATCTCATCAATAATGAGAGAGCCTGTCCTTGATCCTGTGTTTGCCAGGTTGTGCAGTTTTTTTTCTCGCCTAGTCTTCACCAAGTCGCGGAAGTGTTTTACCTGAGTCAGCTCCGATGATAGCTTTGCAAGTATTCCTGCTGGAAAGTATGAACATCTCTTCAGATCTCATGTGCTCATAGGCCTGTGGTAGCAATGCCTCTTAGCAATATGAAGCGACAGATGGTATTTTACATCCACCTTGGGTTTTTCTTGTGAGTTCTTTACTTGGTCGACTACAAACACAGCGATATGTTATTTTCCTTGCTTGTTCTCGAATGTTAAAAAATTGTGACATCTTTTTCAGGTTTTGCGACTTCTTTAAAGTCTTTTTGTAACTGTTAACAGTGTCCTTGAGGCTCTCCACTTGATTTCGTACTGCGGTGACTCGTCGGGTCCATTTACGTTTCTCTATGGCTATTTGTGCTGACATCTTTTGAACGTCCGCCTGTGTTGCTTGATGGGTGAACAGCACTGGCTGTTGGCATGGCCTGCTATTTGAGAGTTCTGTTGCCTGCCTACTTTGAGGCTCCAAGGTACTCGCTGGAGATGTCTAGATGATTTGGATAGCAAGCGGTCGTCTGCTATCGGAACGGCAATTTGCGGTTGGCTGACGAGCAATGTCCGCACCCCGCCGTCCGCTCGGCTGGATTATGAGCCGCCCTCCTTTAGACGAAAGTTCCGCTCAGGAAGGGACGTATCCCGATCGTAAATCACATTTTTAGTAGGGAAGTAAGGGTCGCACGAGCATAATGTATGCATTTTTGAATGCTAAGAGCCTGTAGAAGGGGTTACCAGCCAAGAACTGGTAATCTCATAATCATCTCTAGTGCACCTTTAACATTGGCTCTTCCCTCATTGTGACAGAATCGCACTTGTAGCAATCTAGAAATGCAAAACCATTCCATATGCTTAGCCCGTAGGCTGCTGACTTCAACACCTTCTTGTCGCCTAGGAGGTTTCGAAGAAGCTTGAGGTCGTGGCGAGCATCAAATTGAAGTGTAACCTACTCGGTGGGTCGGGTCGGGTGCTCTAATGTTGGCTGGAGGCTCTCATAATTGGTTTCGTGGACCCGGCACCCCAGTAGCTTTCTCATGGCAACATGAGGTCCAACTCCATCACAAACCACAGCCTTGACATGAAGGCCACACTCTTCAACGGCTGCAATGACCTCTTCAAGGAGGCTCTTGGGAGCTTTCCTGATGCTCCGGTGGTGAGGAAATACCCGATGGGAATCTTCCAGGGTAATGCAAGGCTCACCGGCATGAAGACCAGAGCCTATGTTGCCATGGGCACCTCGTCAGACCCGTGCGGCCCCAGTCCTTGGCCAGGATTGATGTAGCCAACCAGCTTGCCAGATGGGACGTCCAGGCTGACGCCTCTCTTCACGGACATCCCATCCAGCATGATGACGCAAAGCTTGCCCTTCGCGGGAAGAAGTTGTGTGCCGCCGCTGGAGCTCTCCCTGCGCTTCTTGGGTGAATCCAGGCCACACCCCAACCGCCTTCAGCCAGGTCCTGGAGAGCTCACGTAGGGCAGAGGGAACAGTCTGCTTACATAGTCATATGCTTGTGAAAAGCAATAGGTGCAGTGGCAGGAAACTGCTTTGTCCCTTCACTGTGCCTCCTGCCGGACAACTTCCTTGTGGCATTCTTCTCAAATCCCTTGAGAAGCTCGTGCGGTATTCTCGCCGAATAATTCCAATTTGAGTTGGAGCTCAGTCGTGAGCGCGTGCTGGTCCGTGAGCGCGTGCTGAGTTCTGATATTTTTGCTTTTCAGCACTGTGTTCATTACATCGATTTTCTTCTTAGCCGGCTGTAGCTCCTTGGTCATGAACAGCCGCTTCGTTTTCGGGATTCTCGCTCGAAATATGTGTGGTCTGTACTGGAGGATGATCATGGTGATGTGTCACTGGTGGTCCCTCTTGCTGGACGCTCTGTGGTAGCCTGTGAGGTGGAGATCAAGACGACACATTGATGTACACACCTTATTTTCTTTCACCGGATGTGATTTGAAGACTCGTAATAAAGAAAAACAACATTTAGAAACAGGTATCAAAAATGTTATACATTTTTTCGAATATACCACAATGAATTGCAATCTTAATTAGACTAGGTACTATAGCAACAAGGGATGGATGATATTGATTGCATTGTTTTTGTTAAGACTGTTATGCTTGTTACACAGATTTAAAACACCCCCAGTTTTCTATTAGCTGGTGGCTGATTTCTTTTTTTTAAGTTTTAGTAAGTTGTTAATAAAAGGGTGATTATTCTGTGAAATATTTTACAGAATCGTAACATATATGAAAATATTTTAGATATTCTCTTTTCCTTTACATCTGTACACGTTTACAGAAAACTATCAGTTTGATGCCCATAAACTTTTATATGCACCCTAAAATGACTGTTCATTATTGCGTTAGAACCACTTATTTTTTAACCTTTTACATTTTTTTACATCTTTTTTCAAAACAATGATGAACAAAAAATGTCGCTGTAATAATAAACAATAGTGCTGTTCCCGTCTTTACGTGCATATTGTGTTTATGCCAACTGGCATGTTAACCGTAGCTTTTGGCCTGAACACTAAAATAAATCTCCATATATGTGGGGACCCCAGAAATATCTCCTAAACGGAACATGTACAAATGTGCCTTGCCATGCACATGAACAGAGGTTAATCTAGAATTCTCACCTCTAGTGGAAGGTGTCATATTTTTGTGACGTTGTAGGTGGTGTGGAGAGGTGGTACAACCTCGGCGTAGTTTGCGCAGAAAATTTTGGGATAGTGTCGGTTTTAACCTGAGGGTTTTGGGGAGTGTATCAACTGCTGCACATGGACAAGTGGTTGGACATTTTAGAGAGCTACTACATACATTTTTGAAAGTTTGATGGCACTTTGAGGCATCTATGGTTCATGAAATTTTGTAGGCATATATTTAAATTTGTGTAGACTCTAGTAGGAAGACTGACAATTTTCAGTTTTTTGCCACTTTCATGTACATGATTAAGTCACTCCAATAGGTTTCCATGCATATTCCATAAAAATCTAGTGGAGTGACTCGGTCATATTTTCTTATGTCTGTTTAGTGCTCATTGCTTGCGTTGGATAGTTTAGGAGGTGCAGTTATTACGACTTCGAACACCTTAATCTGCTAGGTCTTGTAGCTCTTGTACGAAAGGTGACGAATGCGAACCTTTTTTTTCACATAAAGCAGCGAGCGCCATGATTGATGGTACTTTCCCTTATAGTAATATTTCATTTTGTGCTCTACAAGACTGTATCACAGCTTCTCTTTTGTCTGCAGTATGTTGAAGGTTTGACTTGGAGGGCAAAACAGCTTTAAAAAACGAGGACAATGAAGATAATAGACACTACAGGACAACAGCTGTTGTCCTGTAGTTTCCTCTCTTTTATCGTCCTCGTTTCTTGAAGCTGTTATGCCCACCATGTCAAACTTTAACCAGATAGCCCAGTTCACCTTCTTGTTACTTTTGAAGGTTCATTCCCAAATGATGTTTGTGCTATGACAGACAGTGACGCTTCTATTATCGTATCCTAATCTACTATCCCTCCTTTTTGTTGTTCTGTTCTTTATTTTGTTCACTAACACACTAGCTAATAAAAAGAAGCAAAGCCCTTGAATAAACGTTCAGTCTTCCCGAGACGTTGTACGAGTCACTTCAGTGGTGACGAAGATGGCTACACTTGCGAAGCGGTGTGGCCGCTGATGCCGACAACTTGATTGCCAGACTTGGCGGCATTACTGGCTGCGGAAATGGCCAAGATCAACGTACATCAGATGACCTGACAACTAAGTCGGGGGAGGAGGACAACGCGGTGCGTGCACTCGACGGCCGACCAGCAGATATCCAAGACAGAACACCTCGAACAAACGCTTGGAAGAGCAATAGAGAACCTTGCCCAAGGTGCGGGGGAAGCGAGCATGAAGCAAAAGAGTGCAAGTTTCCGCGACGCGCGGTGCTTGCGCTGTGTCAAGACTGGCCACCTGGCGAAACGCCGCTTCGCTACCAGTAATGAGCCAAAAAGCACAATGGCCTTAGATAACCAGGCGGACGCAGACGAAGGCCAGGACGGTCTTTTTGCGATGGCAGCACAGGATTTCATCGGGAACCTTAACTCAGTCCAACCGTTCATAATGACTTTCCGTCGGGGTGATAGCAGTGGATGTGCAGCTAGACACGGGGGCACCGGTGTCTGTCATCACATGGGCACGTACCAGCGACACAGGGACGGCTGGCTCGAAACTTCGCAAGACGGCGACAGAGCTGACGTGCTTCCTGCGAAAATTGCCCGTGCGCGGACAGCTCAGTATGCAAGTTTCGCAGGGGAACAAGACTGTAACCGGAACATTGACATGCTTGGGAGAAGAGCGTGTTGGTTGTCAAGGATGAAGAAAGAATAAAACAATTAAAACAGGACAAAACAACACATCTTTTGCTGAAAGATGTGTTGTTTTGTCCCAGTTTTAATTGTTTTATTCTTTCTTCATCCTTAACATTGACAGTTCTGGAGTGCCCTGGACCGAACCTATGCGGCCGTGACCTGCTCCGCTGATTTCCTCCTGCTGCCAGCGCCAGCCCTCGTCAATCAGTGTCAAGGTGAGCAACAAGCGCTACCGGCGTCGGGCCGATACTTGCGCAGTTCTCCGACATGTTCGAGCCGGGCCTAGGAGTGTTGATGGGTCGTCCAGCCCGCTTCCAACTTCGAGAGGATGCGGTCCCCAAGTTCTACAAAGCTCGACCTGTGCCGTACGCACTGCGGAGAAGGTGTCTGATGAGTTGGATCGGCTGGTAAGATTAGGCGTATTGTCCCCAGGTGGCAACATCAGACTGGCGACACCTCTGGTTCCTGTTGTTAAAAGGAATGGCAGCATTCTTTTTTGTGGTGACTTTTAAAATGACGGTTAACAGTACCTGCCATATCGAACAATATTCGCTGCCACGAATTGAAGACATTTTTGCGGCGCTAAACGGCGGGGAAGTCTTTAGCACGATTGACTTGAAAGATACATATAACCAGCTGCTTTTGGATGAAGCAGCCAGTATGCTGACAGTGGTTAACACACAGAAGGGTTTGTTCGCCTTTAATCGGCTACCCTTCGGTGTCGCGTCAGCTTGGGCTATTTTTCAAAGACGCATTGAAGCGGTGTTCGAAGGACTGCCTGGTGTACAGGTATATCTGGACATTATTGTGGCAGAGAAACAACACGACAGCAGCCTTCTCCAGACGGTTCTTTGTAGGCATGACAAGAGAGGCTTACATCTCGTTTGTACTGCTCATAATATTAAGGGAAGGAATGTCGGCATGTTGATAACACATATATGGCCTGTCTTTTTTGTTGTAATTTTTCGTTGAGCCAATCTGCGAATACAGTAAACAGAATAGTAATGATCTGCGTTCGGTATGCTGGTATTTCGTTACCTTACACTTACATTGACACACGATGCTGAGGCTGCATAATTGGTGGGTGACGCCGAGTGCACGCTTCAAGGCATACTTCAAAGGCTCCGGTAAGTAGGGACCCAGAGAACGCTAATGGTGTACTAGAAGTCCCTTTTACTTTACATAACGTCCGCCTCCACCACTTGCATACTTCTAATAGTTTGTGCACACCAGTAGTCGGTTTTCACAGATTACCAAATTAATATTGCTAAAATTCTTAAACGCTGCGGTAGCTATCCATAAAAAAATAATAATTGATGGGCTGCAGTATCTAACTGTCACTGCACTTAGGTAAAAATAATTTTGTTCGTTTAATGGTGTTCTTTAACGATTCATTATCTTTAACATTTGCATTACTCTTGTTGTGTTTGTAGCATAAGACTCTTGTGTCATTCCTACTTCTTGTTTGTAGAGCTTATTGTCTACTATCAGCTAAAGAATGACACACAGCGGTGTCACGTCTCACGGTCAAAGTAAAAATCGCAGTGACCTAAAGTGAGACACCCCACCACAAAAAAAGAGTTTGCTTTGACTGTTTAAAGGCCGACGTACATTTTGCGTTTTTTTACTTTTTGCCCGCCTCCTCCTCTGTCCTGCATCCTCTCCACTCCCACCTTGCCCCAACCTGGCTCCCCCTCGCAGTTAAGGGCCCCTGAAAAGAGAAAAAAAAAGTTTTTTTTCAAAACAGCCTGATTGAGGGCACGCGTGTCAAAAAATGAATTTTACGCTGAAAACAAAATTTTTCAATATTGACGGCGAGAGATTTATTCGAAATTTTTCGCGGAAATTCCTGGTCATTCAGCTCGGCTTCTCATTGGTAACGATGGTCATTCAAATCAGCTTCTAATTTGGCCCAGTAAAGAGACCGAAGTGACGAAAAGCTTTGATGTTGGTTATCAGGTAACTCCTCGGTGGACTCTCTGAAAATCGCCTTTTGAATTACATATTTGTAGGCTCGTTAAGACACACGCACCAGAATGAACGTCGTAATGGTTATTACAAACGCTCATTACCAATCAACGTTAGCTTACGTTCGGATAACAACAATAAACCTAACAAACAAAAAGCAACGACCATTTTTGTTTTTTCAATGCATGGTCGCCAGTCTTGCAGCGCGAATCGCGTCACTCGGGTGGTTTCTGTGTTTTATCGCGGGGCGATGCGTGAAGACATGCCTACTGAAGAGGGCTTTGTTGCTTGTGTTAGTTTAGTCGCTAGCCGATTCACATGACGGACTGATCCGGACGGTGACGACCGTCTGTCGGGTTCGTCTGTCTCCCAAGCGCATCCGCACGAGGGAGACGACGAGCAGACGACAGCGAGGACGGACCCAACCTGGTCGCCACCCGCATAGTGCCGCGAAACTCCAACATCGCACCGTGGCACCGTTGTCCAAGAGAGAATCGACGTTCGCTACCGCGATAATAGGTGTTAGTAGTGACCGTAAGCTCTGCTCCGCTAAGCCCTCCGCTACCCGGAACTCTACAGCCAAGGCCATCGGTGCGCAGGCGCAGGGGCGATTTCTTCGTAGCGGAGGGCTAGCGGAGGGGGAAACACGGTCTACTATAACTCCCTAATGAATCGTACGCCGCCGTTACGTACAGATCGAGACAAAACACCGTGATAGGCTTCGCGCGCAGCGCCACTAGCTTTACTAACCCAAAGCATGAGAGTGACACAGCCATATGGTCCTGCTCGAGAAGGGTTCTGCGTAGAAGCGACGAAGTTCTGGGCTCGCAAAGGGGCGTTTAGGGATGCTCATTCGCACTCCGCTCTCGTGCACAACACTCAAGTTCACCACAGCCACAAGAGAGATCTTGCTCGGTGAAATCCTGATTGGACGTGCAAGAATCATCGCGGCGTGCTAGACGAGTTTTGACGGAAGCTTCTTGACGCGGACCCGGAGGAGTACAGGAACCTGCGTCGCGTCAGCAAGACAAAGCTTCTGCAGTTCCTGTCGCACGTGGAACGAAGAAACGCCCGACAAAATGAACCAGCGAACTCACAAAACACAACGATGCGCCACTTTTGTTTTAATCGCCCAGAAACAAAAACAAGAAAACAATGTACCGTTGCCAGACTGAACGCACTTCAAGTCAATCTCCCGCCAAAAATCCGCGAGTGAAAAGGCGCTTGACTTTGATCAGTCTGCGCGTCCGCGTGACGAGGCGCTGATTGCAGGAATCGGTGACGTGCCGGTTACTTGGTACACGGTCTGAGGACGAAAATCCCGATTCAGTCCGTCGTGTGACTCGGCTGTACGACGCGGTACGACGCGCGTCCGGCAGACACAGGAAGTAGCAATGGCCTCGTACGGGGCGCAGCCAAGCCAGCCAACCAGGCCGATCCACTACGAAGAGGCGGAGAGTACCTCTCCTTCACGCGCCCGAAATGCCGAGAGAGAGAAGTGGAAAGGGGAGTGATACCACAAATTGCGTCTAACGCAGTCAATATTGCTCTAAAAATATTTTTCGCGTAAAGATTCATTTTTTGGCATGCGTGTCTCAATCAAACTGATTTGAAAAAGAAAAAATTTGGCGGCTTTTTTAGAAGAGGGAGTAAGCTAGAGGATTAACTTCCCCTACAGAAAACCGGATTGTACGTCCGCCTTCAAGGTATTTAATCAATTGTTGAATCCCGGAGCCTCACGCGTATCATCAAGTTTTTAAGCTTTTTTGTGGAAATTTATGAAAGCGCTAAACACATGCACGACAAAACAGCCGATCTTAAATTCGGATTCGACCACGTTGAAACATGTGCCAAGGTGTTGAGAACCCTGCGATAAATGGAGCACCGCTAATGTAATTTTTTCGACGTGCCAGCCTCTCATTGTCGTGAATGTGCATCGCAAGTAGAACGGGATGATTTTCACGTTTTGTTCTTACCACTTTGCTGGAGACGCGAGCTCATAGCGCAGGCAACTGCTCCAGCAAGCTCGAGAACGAGAAGCAGAGAGCGCGTTCTCCAGAAAGCTAGCGCATCGAGAAGAAGTGAACGGCCAGGGGTACCAAGTTAGGAGAAATGAAATACCACACTGTGTCGAAGCGCCACCACACACGATTTATTGCTTTGTTGCGCAGGTTCCAGGTAGGTATCATCGCCATTTGCTGTGGGTTCAGAATCGGCACAAAGGATGCGGGTTTCATTTTAGTGACTGAGAGTTCGCACGCACTTCTCTAAAAATAGTACACCAGTAGCTTTCACGAATGTGGAGCAGAGGAAAGGTCTTTCACGGCGAAAATGGTAGAATAACATCTCGCTCTCAGCCACTACTGTTGCGGGGTGGCAACCATGCCTTAGTTAACAATTAAAACAAGGCAAGAGACAAGGACTAAGAGTATACCTGTTGCTTCCGGTCCTTGTCTTTTTGCGCTATTTAACATTGTTAACTAAGATGAACCAACTAGCTCAACAACGTACCCCTACTCAACCGTGCCTCTTCGTTGATCTCAATGGCTGCCTTGTGCTCGACCTCGGTTACCAGCTGCCAGCCCTCTGTCGCCAGTGACTCCGGCAGATTGGCGCCACAGAAGATCGAACCCACACCCAACTTCCACAGGGCAGGGACGAGGCTGTACGTTGTTTTGAAGTCGAACCAGGAACTTAAATCATGACAATCGTTTCTTAAAGCTTCCCCAGATTTTTTCTAGCCGCTCTCGATGGTTACTGGTATGCCGAAGTTTGCGCAAGTCCTTTCTTTCACTTAGTACGATTACCATGCAGTGTCTGGTCCCCTTTCTAAGAAATGTCTATGGCTTCAAAGTTCAAGTGGGGCTCAGAGGTGGAACGGTAGCTTGCCTGCTGGTGTCATGGTTTCTACCATAACCACCTCAGATCCTTTTGTTTTAAAAAAGAAGTTGGGAGGTATTGTTGGGATTAAGAGAGGTCTTCCATGGCCCCCGAAGCAATGGCATCGAGCAGCACCATTATGGTGTCCGCGGGAATTGAAGCCTGAGATCTTGCCTTTGGTCTTATTGTTTGCTCACTCGTTATCCTCAGATTCCATGGCAAAGGGTTCTGCCCCAAGATCCACTGCGACCGAACCTCGCCGCAAAGATATCAACGACTTCTTTCGGTAACTTCCTAGGACTTTCAGTGTTTTATTCACAATGACTGCATTGGCTATCATCAAACTTACATTGTGGTCAGCCTCCTGTTTCCTGCAGGTCTTTGTATGAGTCCAGTAAAGATTCTTTGTGGGCCGTCCCGCTGCGGTGTGGCCGAGTAGTTTCAAGTTCCGCCTCGGACTTCGCTCTTAGCGCCGGCGTAGACCATGGCGAGCGCTTGACGGAGATGCTTGTTGGTGAGAAGAAGTTCGATTCCGGCTCTTCGCTTAACAGTTCCTTGAGAAGCTTGAGGGCAAATCATCCTGAGCTCGGGCGAGCCTCGCGTCGTTATCTTCAGCATTGCATTCGCTATCCCCCGCTAGCAGAACGAACAAGATGAGGAAAGCCTTTCGGCAAGCATCATCGAAAATGGACTTGCGTGCTGTTTTTCTGCGTCCCTTATTGGTGTAGTTTATTCAATCATGAACAATGGGCTCTTCTATCGTAGAAACTGTAGGTATATTTGGCCAGTGAAACAATATGTCCACGTATAGTTTATAGGTGCTCGTGTTTGTTCATCAGTCAAAATACATGGAATCCGCGTAAAATATGTATACGCAACGCCCGAGCCCCAGAATACTCATCTTTTATAATCATATTATTGTGATGTGTTCGAATGCTGCCATTGTTTCCGGAGCTTGGTTAGGTCCTTCATTTGCTTGCCTCGCGTGTTTTATGGCTCGTTAAACGGGCTGAAGAAACACCTTTAAGACGTACTTGCGTGTTTATTACATTTACATTTACTAAACATCCAAGCCTTGGTGGTACGATGAATGCCGCGAAGCCAAGGAGACTCAAAATAAATTCTGATGAATATTGCGTGCTACCCGACTGCTGAAAAAGCCTTTTCTTTCAAGCAAAAGGCGTGCAAAAGCGCGGTACATCTGGAAGCAGGCAAAATAAAATTCGTGGATTAGCTACACTTCTTTCATCAATAGTTCCATAGCGTCTGCTCAAGGTTGTCTCAGATAGAGTTACGAAATAGATGGGGATCCCTTAATCTCATCGCTGGTTGGCAGCGCACCATCCTCGTTAGAGGAGCAGGCTGATTTCCTAGGCAGGCATCTTCTGAAAATATCAAGATCTGGAAATTATAGTTTAAAGTTTTTAACTCATGAGGAACGAGCAGAAAAGGTTAGACTTGTCTCGAGTGGAAATAAGGTTTAAATGTACAACCAATTATTTACACTTATTGAGCTCCGTTCTGTACCTTCATCCTCAAAACGTTCAGCTCCAGGCGTCCGCCAAAATACATCTGCATGATTTCTATTTCTATCTCACTGAGTCATCTTTAGAGTTTTACTTCCGTTCTTTAATCGTATTTGGAAAAGAGGCCAACTACCCATCGAGTGGAAGAAAGCTATCATCCCACCTTCTTTTGAAACCAGAGAAAGACAGATCAACACTTCCTAGTTACAGCCATATTGCGCTGACTAGTTGTCTACCGAAAAACCTTTGAGCGACTAGTTAATTACCGACGTGTTTTTGTTTTAGAAAGAACAATCTTTTGAGCCGCTTCCAGTGTGGTTTTCGTGCTTTCGGATCAACAGTTTACCACGTTGTTCGCCTTGAAACCGTATGAGGGAGG
>JAZHYW010054037.1:0-37372 GCA_037355805.1 Ixodes ricinus | reverse complement strand
AAAATTACTTTAAGACATAAATGATTACAGGTAGTCCAGTTACTTACAAGTAGTCAGTTACTTGTAACTGGATCACTTCCAAAGTCTGCCAAAAAGCATAACATAGAAGAATGTTCGGTCAGAAGCTTTTTCTCGCGCTAGAGCGTAACCAACCGAACAACAAGCAAGCGCTCATGCCGAGGGATGCACGGGTCGGCATAATGCTGTTATCGTTGTTGTTGGGGAGCGATGTTTGATGCCAAGTACTTATCAAAGAGAAAGACAGCGATAACCGTACAGCGACCAGCTGCATGAACAGCACTTCTCGTTCGTCGTCCAACTATAGAGCGATTTGGATTAGTCTTGCTCGGATTAGCCAGCCACCGCGTGGCGGGCAGCGCACGGAATCGAGCGGTAGAGGCAAAATGATTTCTCTAGAGTATAGAGAGTATATAAGAGTAGGACACTCAAATAGGGTTCGAACTTTTCGGTTTAAACCGATAAAAACCGATAAAGCTACGCCGAATCCATTCTCTAAAATTCGGTTTTAACTGGAAAAGGTTTAGTTTTTTAGGGCCGCGACCGAGGAGTGGGACGAGGTGGGCCGCGACCAGGGGGGGGGGGGGGGGGGTGAGAAAGGGCGTCGCAGGCTCCGACGTTGCTGTGCCCTCTTCGTGATTGCCCTCTTCCAAGGTTCAACATGCAACAAAGGAGGTCTTCGGTTGGTCTTCGCGGGACATCTGTATCTTTCTGTTATCGGGCGTAATGTATCAAGTTCCTGGTCCTAAAAAAAAAGAAAAAAAAGAGTTGGGGTGTGGGCTAATGTAAGATTTTTTTGTTTCATGCACTTCAGAGGACGTCCGAGAAAGCCGTTAATACCTTTCTTAACACCCTCTCTCAAACTTCTCTCTGGTTGAGAACATAAATACAATGGATTTTTTTGCTATTCCTCTGGTTGCTGTACCGTCATCACCTAGGACGGTCACGTCGTCAGAATGGGAAGGAAAAGAAGCGCCTTGAAGATTATGTCCTCGAACATTGTGATTCTGAAATGTGTCTGACGGAAGTTGTAGCGAAAACCATGTTTGTCTTGTGTGCGAATAGTGCCGCACGACGCTGAAATTGGGCCACAGAGAGTCGCAGCGCGATCTGGAAGCACATAAAGTTCGCACGCCACATGAAGCTGAAAGCCGCACACTCTGAATCCAATAAGTGCAACTAGTTGCATCTTTTTGTGTACTTGTTACTTTATTATAGCTGACTAGCTTTATTGTGGCACGATCCGTACATTTTCTAAATATTGCCTTGTAACTTCAATTTATTCGCTAAAAATATTTAGTGAACAATGATAGCAATCGAACTAGGCTTTGAAAACTGGCTTCATACCAGAATTGGTTGCACACAAGTCGGAGGATTATCAGTACGGGTTACGCCGAAGAAAATTACACGTTGTTTACAGTCCTGAGGCAATTATGTAAAAAACACAAATGAAGGACGCACCTTCATTTAGACAAACAAATACGACGTTCGTGGATCTGTTTCTTTAAAGGGTCAACTCCACTCAAAAAGTCGACCCTATCGAAATGACTGATATCGCTTTAGGGGGTCAAAATACGGTCATACCCAAAATATCACGTCAAACCGACGCCGCATTACCGATTAAAACCAATATTAAAAATGTTCTCCCGGCTCGGTTAGCGGCCCGAAAGCGGGTGAGCAACGCTGGCACCGGGTGAGCTAGTGAAGCAACACTGGGCAATGACGTAGGTTTAGTCCTACGCTCTCGTACGGACGCCGCGGACGCTTCGTTTCCCGTGGCATTCTGCGATTCTGCTGACGGCAAGAGGTGCTTACCACGTTATCCTGTGTTCTCCTATTTTTATTAGCGTCCAGGCAGTTCATTTAACTCCAGCATTGCTTCCGCGACAGCGCGGAAGAGAGCGAAGCGGTGCTGCTCGCTCACGCGCGTGTCGTGGAGCCGGAGAGACTCGCCGGACTCGCGTTGGGCAATGTCGAGCACGACTTGTAGTGCTGTGGGTTGCACCAACAATCCGGTGCGCAACCCGGAGCTGCGGTTCCACCAGTTCCCAAGAGACCGGAAGAGGCACAAGGTGTGGGTCGGTGCCGTTCGCCGGATAGACTTCGGAAGACCGTCGACTCCGAGCTCCAACGCGAAGCTCTGCTCCCAGCACTTTACGTCAGACACCTACACACGGGATCTGCGGCTGCTGACTGTTGCGGGTTTCTCCACGAAACATGCGTCTTTGAAGAACGATGCGGTGCCGTCGCTGTTCGCGTACCGTCCGCCGGCTGCTCCAGCACGATCGGCCGGACGCAGCAGGTCGCGGCTGATCTAACTAGCGTGCACATAAAGGCACCTTAGCTTTAACAACTTAGACCGCTTGTGGATACATCTGTCCATCTATCTCCCATTATTTCTTTTTCTCTCGGTCCGCGAGCAAGAAACAAATACAGTCACGCTGCGCCGGCACTGACCGCGTCATATTTATAGCAGTCGGATTCGCTTTTCGGCCGGCAAATTTATAAATACACACTAAAACTTACTACATTTGGTGCATATTAACAAAGTGAAGCGGTAAAAAAAGAAAATGTGCAACTTACCTTCTGTTTTGAAACTCCACGTGCGACTGAGCCGACATTGTCGGTGCGTCGGCTCAGAAGCGCGGGACGAGAACTAGGTCATGCCGACGACGCGCCACTAATATCAGTGTTGCCAAGCTGCTTCAGCCGGTAGTTTCGGTTTCGCCGTGCCGCCGGAACGATACTTGGATTCGCGATATCTACAAAACTATACACACTACCGAAAAACAAATTATATCTCGTGATTCAGGGTCGCCGACTTCGACTAAACAGATCATAACCCAAAAATTGTAAAAATGGAGTGGAGTTGCCCTTTAAGTGTTGGGTTCAGAAGTCGAACTTACACTTTTATTATTGCTCCGTAAATTTGTTTCTCGTATCATAATACATATAGTAATTTAACAATGGCATACTAGGATATAGAGCAAAATGTGTATTGGCGCCTGCAGTCACGAACGCCTTTTGCTTGTTTATTTAGGTTTCGTTTGTCGGTTCTGACAAAACGTGTTCCAGGTAAGACGGGTTGTAAACATTGGAAATTATGTCTACGCTCTATAAAATACAACTAAGGAAAATTACAAAAATCTAGACACAATAATTACCAACCCTGCACTGACCCCAAAAATAAACGCAAAAGCGGTCAGAATTAAACATTCATTTAAATACTGGCCTCTAACAAGTTGCTCTTTTCTGGACCGCAATGCAGGAATCCAACTTCCTCTTCCTGGAAATACCGGTAGTTGCTCTTCAAGTTAAAAACGACGCCATTTACCAACACTTGGGAAGTAATCCATTGCAAGTAACGAATACTTGTCATCCGTTACTTTTTGAAGTGATTTTGTAATGCCACGTTACATTTTTGAGGGAGAAATTTGTAATGTGATCCGTTACAAATATTGGTAACCGATTACTTTAATTACTCGTGACTTTAAAAAAAAAACGAATATAATACGAAAATTGGAGCGATTATAGCAGGCGATTTAACAGCATAAATCATGGCAGTATCGACAATACAGAACACAATATGAAGAGGAGAATAACCGACAAGGGAGCACGATGTTTTTTTGTATGACCGGTCACTACAGTCTACTGAGAAAAAGAGCAATGCATATACAAATATGTCAAAAACAAGATAAAAAAACCGCGTCGAGTAGGAGTTGCTCTTCTGTGGGTCCGGACATTTCATCGAACGCCGTTTCATTGAACAACGTTTCATCGAACGCCGTTCATCGAACGCAGCCTATCGAACGCCATTTCATAAAGCCGTTTGTCCAGGCCTTTTCATCGAACGCCGTTACAGCCTGTAATTCGTTTTTTGCCATTTATTTTAATTTGTATACACAACTTCATCTAATTCTTTGTGTTTTTATATTAGAGTGTCCAGTGACGAGATAAGTTCCATCGTCAACATATCCTGCTTCGAGAGGAAAGCCTCCAAGAAACGATAACCCCTCTCATTGTCACAGGAAACAATGAAAAATTAGACAAAAGACAGAAAGCACGAAGTGCTCTCTGGGAAGCGGGTAGTGTTTTATTGTCTGAAAGCGTGTAGTCATGTAACCTTGGGTTAAGTGAGGATCCGGAGGTGTTTGGTCTTCTTGGTGACAGAGTACAGCCAGGGCTTCACTATTGTCTGTCATGCTGGTTTGCCTTCCTAAGAAAACGTCCTGAAGATCATTGATAGGCAAAGAGATTGGGTGATAAAGATGACAGTGAAGGGCAGGTGGTTCCAGTCCAGGCTGTTTTGGGCGACAAAGGGCAAAAGAGAAAGAAAAGTGTGTGGTGAACAGCTGCTTATCTTACCCCGGATCCGGCCAACTCGTCGAAAGGCAACTCGTCGAAGGCCAACTCGTCGAAGGCCAACTCGTCGAATAGGCCAACTTGTCATAGGCCAATTCGCAGAAAGGGCAACTCGTCGAAAAGGGCAACCTGTCGAAGGGCAATTCGTCGAATTCCGGGAAGAGAGTTCGGGGTGAAGGTCTCTTTCATTCTTCCTTTCGTTCTTTCTTTTGAAGTTTGAAGGACTAGAAATTTGTATATTTTCTTTTTACTGAACGTCCTCCGGCATTGTACAAAGCCCCTTCTTGCCCCTTCCCCCAGTTCGTTTCTGGACGGTCCGCCTGAACTGATAAGGATCACCGTGCTTCTTGCCCAGCGGTATTTAAGCTGGTTTAAGCTTGAACTAGTTCTTATTTAATCTGCCGGCCATGGAGTTTGTCAAAACCGAGAGAAGAGCGAATATGCTTCTTTATGGGGGCCATTCCTACACCTGTAACAAGAAGAAAGAGTCCTCCATGTACTGGGTTTGCAAAAAGCGGGATATCTGTAAAGCCAAGCTATCTACAGATGTTGCGATGACTTCGGTACTACATCAACCTAGAGAGCACACTCACTCCGGCGACCCTGTGGAGAACAGCCTGCTTGCAGTGAGACGACATGAAAGCGAAAGCAGGTAAGCGCCGAACTTTACCGTTTTTCTCGTAAATCGTATGACGTGCTTTTTCCGAACTGCGAAAGGAAGTCACCAGCGCTCTGTCCTGTCTGGTTTGTCTCTTCCTTTTTGTATCCTCGCGCTGTTTTATTCCATTATGTACAACGATTACCAACTAGTCCAGCTATCAACCTTATTTGGTTGTGAGGTGAAAGAAACACGCCTTCAGGCGTGTTTCTTTCACCTCGCACAATCCGTGTACAGGAAGGTGCAGGAAAACCACGATCTCAGACAGCGCTATGACACCGACAAAGACTTTTCCGTCTTGGTAAGTTGGCGAAAATTTGTAGCTCCTAAGTATATTCTGACGCAACGATCGTGTCTACGTATTTCTAGATGAGGATGCTTCCAGCGTTGGCGTTCAATCCCTTGGGCGACTTGGACGCCGCGTTTGATTCCCTGATGGAGATTTTCCCCGACGAAGCTATGCCTCTTGCCCAATACTTTGAAGACACGTACTTGGGCCGTCGTCGTAATCTGCGTAGAATATCGCCGATGTTCGCGCCGTCACTGTGGAACGTGAACGACGCGGTCCACCAGCACCTGCCACGCACAAACAACAGTGCTGAAGCCTGGCACAGGGGATTTCAGGTAAGGACCATTAATTGCCCGTTTTGACGTACACCAAGAGCGATTGGTAATTGTACTCTCGATTTGTCATGTCTGAAGTCCACAGCTGCCTGCGCTTCGCCCACGATCTGGGCTTTCCTGGCCGCACTCAATAAGGAGCAAGCCCTCACTGAAATGAAGTTGGCCCAAGCAAGCGCGGGACACGCCCCTCGGATGCCCAAACGGAAGTATCAAGACTGCAACATCAGGATTGAAAACGTATTGTCGCAGTACGTTCCCAGCAACGTTTTGGATACTCTCCGAGCAGTCGCTTTTAACATCGGACTGTAAAAGAGAGAGATGTGTAATGTGTGCGTTAATGTGTATTATTAAAGTTTTCGTTTTTACTATTCTTCCTTGTGACTTATTTTATTTATATAAAAAATATTCATACGCGAGCACATATAATGTATGTTAGAAATGATGAAAATTTGATGTATCCTTGCTCAAACGGAGATGCAAAATGGTGCGTTTAAAAGAATATCGACTAACCAGCCTCTTCGACAAGTGGCGACGAAAAGGCCTCTTCGACAAACAGCCCTTCGACAAGTTGCCCTATTACGAATTGGCCTATTCGACGAATTGCCCTTCTACGAGTTGCCCTTCGACGAGTTGCCTTTCGACGAGTTGGCCTAGACCCCAGAAAACATACTCAGTGGGGCGAAGTCACTAAACATAAAGGGCAACACAAACTGAAAGACAAACCAATGTATTCTTTGTAATATACCACATAGCATCCGGGATTCACAAGCTTCGTGTTCGTGGTGAGCTATAAAATGGTTCACCCGGTAAGGATACACATTCTTGACATGGGGATGCGGAGACCGCGCGTGGCAAGCCGAAGCTTTGTCTCTATGGGTACGCATACGTAGTTAACAAGAAAGTCGACTGCCGGTTTTACTGGAAATGTGAACAATATGGTGAATGTCGGGGTCGTGTAGTTATTCTACGCGATGCATTTGATGGGGAGCACGAGGTCGTCTCGTTGAAACCCCATGAGAGCCACCTTCCAGACTCTACCAGGGCTGATGTGCTCGAAGCAGTGACAACCATCAAAGAGAAGGCGCTGCGGACCACGAGCGCACCGGTCCAGATTCTTCAGGTACGTTCTGTGTATTGCCGCTGCGTCACCCTGCGAACATCTAGACTGTGTAATTACCTTTACCTGCAGTGTCGGGGTTTCAGTCATGTACATCAGAAAAGCTTTTCAGTAAGTCGCATACCCAATTGTTTTAATTTACTATTCAATAGCAATTATTCAATAGCAAGTGACTACCTTAGTCTTAACAAATGCAAAGTAAAGCAGTGTTATGCCCCAAAAATCTGTACAGAGAAATTCGATGAAACGGCCCTCAGCGATTCGATGAAACGGCATTCGATGAAACGGCGCTCGATGGAACGGCGTTCGATGAACGCCGTAAGTTAGCGGGATGGCGGGTGTGGTTACAGCTTTCACTTTCTTGTGAGCCTACATGTGAATCGAGCGCACCTACATTTTTTTAATCTTAAATACAATATTTTATTTTTACAAGCACTACGATAATCCGAGCGTATGAAAATGGAATGTAGTGTTGCAGAACATTTTTGGAAACATCAAGATTGTTTTTATTATTTCTTGATAAGTGTACGGGAAAAGTAACGGGAAAGTAAAGAGTAATGTAACGAGTAAAAGATATCCGCTACTTTCCAGCGAAAATAATTTGTAACTCTAATCCGTTATATTTGAGGGTCGGCAATTTGTAATTCTAATCCATTACATTTTTCAAGTACCGGGCACGAATCTGACTTTAACTCATTAATGTACGGTGGTAATGTGAACGACATTTCACAAGTAACAACTATCAGCATGCATAAAAGAAAAACTTCGCCGAAACAATGGGGCCTTTTTTCAGTTATTCATGCTGCTCTACAACATGCCGGTGCCTGTCACCGTTCATAAAAAAGAAGAATAACAAACTGAGAAGTCATGGGGTTGCGGGCTCATGCGCGTAGCCTGATAAGCCGCAGAAGCGAACTGCTGCATATTCCGAGAACGCGTTTCACAGCCAACTCTACTTCGTTTTCCGATAATTGCGATCGTAGCCGAAGCGCCTTTTCAAGAGAGCCAATCCAGCAACCACAAGAGTGCATCATCCCGGCCATGTTATCGTGGCCGGCCACAACAATCACGGCAAGGATAAAGCGCAGAATTGTTGGGCATCGCGCTTGGTTGGGTGAGACGATAATGGCGAAAGCAGAAAGTTGATGAGAGCCGTTACGATGCACTTTTGAACCTGCAGCGTCTCGCCAGCCGAACCCGAGAAGAATGTCGCATCACAACCCGCAACATCAAACGACAGTGAGCTGTAACAGATATCTAACTAAATCATAAGTGTTGACAAAAACAGATATAAAAATAAAACGCCGGCGACGTACTATAGGCGACAACTTTTCTTGGCAATGCAGTGGAGGGTACATTCACGTCTTCCCTCTCCCATTTTGAGCGCTCGAATAAAGCTGTGCTCGGGCTCTACTTCTCTCCACTGCATTTCCAAGAAAAGTAGTCGCCGAGTATAGAGGCACCACGGTTGCCATCGTGCGCACGCGCAAAAAAAGAAAGAAAAAATATAATTTTGTTTGTTACGCCCACGAGTATTCACCTTACCTTCATATTCAAACTCTAGCTTCCCACGCTGACATCTCTGGTCGTGCCGTCGTCAGGAACGATTCTACGGACCATGGCATCGAACAGCGCGGCAACGGGAGGTGGAAAGTTGTACCGCAGCATTACGCTAGTAGACGAGACCTCGCTGTCCATCCGCGTCGTCGACAAATTGCTCGAGAGCAAGATGCTGGGACTGGACGCCGAGGGACTCGCACCGAGGAGCAGGGGCCTGATTAGCATGGTGACATTGGCTACACTCTGGCGGCACGCGTACATCTTTGACGTCAAGGAAAGCGAAGCACTCTTCGAGGAAGGAAACCTCAAAGTCCTCCTGGAGTCCGCCAAGATGCTCAAGGTGGTCCACGACTTCCGGAATATCGCGGAGACCCTCTACAACACGTTCGGGGTGAAGGTGAGAAAAGTCTTCGACACGCACTCGGCCTACCAGACGATCGCGATTCAGCGGGGCGTCAGGGAGTCGAGGGTCCTCGGCATGAACGAACTGTTCGCGTTGTACGAAAAGCCGCCTAACCCGGACAGCCCGTACATCAAGTGCTGGCTGAACAAGGATCCCACGTGCCTTGTGATACGCCCAATCAGCACGTGCGTGGCGTGCTACATGGCCTTCAACGTGTGTTGTCTTCTCTCCGTGTACGAGGACCAGGTCAGGCGGATCCGCGCCAAGAACTGGCCCCTCCTGGCCGCGCTCAGCGATGACCAGCTGGGCAACCGGACCAACTCCCGTCAGCTGGTCCAACAGGCTCTGCGTCAGGCGACTCAGGACCGCGAGCAGGAGCTCAAGTGTCGTCTCGACGAATCGTTTCCTCATAATTACGGAGTGTGAACATGGAATCGCCAACGATGCCCCGCTGATGTTCCGGCACAGCTATTGTTTGTTTTCCTCATTTTCATCTACGATACAATTTTAACTACATCAGAACGTGCGCTCTGAGCAAGTGACAAAAAATAAACAAATCAATCCTGAAATTTCTTGTATATTATTTCGGGTGACGTCTCTTGATAAGGCGAGATATAAAAGTTTAATCACCAAATTCAACTTTTAAGACAAGGCGTAAGCACTGCAACCATCCGATAAAGCAAAAAGCGCATAGTCGCATTATTGAAAAAAATTTCGCTCGGTTTTTCTATCACCGGCTCTATCAAACAAGTGCAGATACCAAGCCATGATCTTGCGTTTTTAGTTTCGTATGGTGTATGGTTTCTAACCGTTGACGACGCCCTGTCTTTGAGTAAAATATAGGCGTATCACGGTACACACGCTCGTGTCCTGTTCTTTTCCTGGGCAGTATACCTCAAGCTCTTTACTTCGCCCTCACCACGATCATATTGACGGTGAAATATACAGCGATGTCTGCTTCGCGTGATGACGCTTCAATCGGTTTTCTTCTGATCACTTCATGGGCAGTTTCATTTGGAATCGGGCAGTGGGGGTTATTGAATGACGTTTGCATTCTAACTTACCAAAGTTACTGGATTAGCTCAGTTGCGGAACAGCCCATAGGACGCTGCTTGTACGAGCATGGCGTTTCACCCTACTTCTTTTGGAACGCAGTTTTGAAACAAAACTGTAGATGGAGCTTCAAACGACGGCTAGCGAACTGAAGTGAGTGAGCGGCTACACCCTCCGCGGGAGTTCAACAACTGAGGTAATCTACAGCGTTGGTGAAATGTATTGAACGCTTTTTTAAACTAACCGCATACATCGGTCTCTTAAAATCTATGACTTCGCTCGTGCTTATAATGTGCTTACATCTCTCGTTGGCTGGAGAGAAGATTGACGTGTTAAAGGTTGGGGGTGAATTTATCTCCGTGGAGAAATGAAATATTAATCGACTATATTTTTATGTTTGAGAAGCAAATAATAAAGATATAGAGTAATTATTGTTTTTAAAGATATCCCGAGATCGCTTATCCCTCTTTGCTTTGATGTGTTAACAAAACATGGCTGCCGGCATCTGCGGAATGCTGAACGAGCGAAGCTCGTCGAGATCGTAAATTTTTATGAGTGCGAGAAATTTTGAGTTTACAGAGGTGTTCAGAAGAAAATCTCATCAATCGGCGTAGTTTTCAGCAAACAACTGTTGCAAGTACGCGCTTCGGAAGCGCTGTGCTGATGGTTGTTCTCGTAGCGGGACTGGCCTAGCCTAGCTTCCCACATTAACTATTTTGATCGATCTGTCTTAATTTCTTTCTTTTCGCGTGTTGATGATGACTGAAATTGTTCAGAATGGAAGCGTGGGCGTGTTGGTAAGGCATGATTATTGAAAACGTACAGCGAAACAGACGAGACAGACGAAAGGAGACAAACTCTAAACTTACAACTGAAGTTTTAATCGTCAAGGCGCAGCCTATATGCACGACCAAACAAAAGGAAACACGCTCAGGCAATTGTGTGGGTTTCAATGGAATGTCATTGGCTGTGTGTGTTTGCCTTTTTTTTCTTGTTGGTAGTGCTAGGCTGCTTCCCGACGATTAAAACTTCAGTTGTAACTTCAACGTTTGTTTGTTTCCTTTATTTAATTCCGGCTGTTTCGCTTTGCGTTTTAAATAATGATGCTGAATGAATATGTTGGTTCCCGTAAATTCGTCCCCGCTGCTTTTTGAATTGTGCAATCGTTGTTAATGCGACCATGGTTTCAATAGCGAGCAGATACCCACGCAGGTAAGAATTTGCCAGCCATTTGGAGGCAACCGGTCGTTCGGCTGGCATCAGTATCGAAAAACAGCGCGAATAACACACGGACAAAGAGTGGAGAACAAACAGGACGAGGCGCTGTTCTCTTCTCTTTGTCCGTGTGTTATTCGCGCTGTTCTTTAATATGGATTATTACCAACTAGCCCAACTTTCCATTCTAGTAGGCTGGCATGAAGTTCGTCTAGGTATGTTCCCGTCATTGCGCCTCGAAAGGCATGGTTTCAAGTTTTGCACTTCACCTGGCCTAGCAAAGCGATTATTTTTACGTCGCATTTTAATTGTGTCGTGACGGCGCACCCACCTTGCTCGCAAATCCCACGTGAAAAAACAAACAAACTGTAAAGCTAGAAAGTGGGCATATTGTTGCTTTCTTTAGTTCCCCGGTTGCTTGTTACGCACATCGATAGACGCTGACCGACGCTTGTATTGGACCGTGGCTTGTGCATGCTCCAACGACAGAAAGCCGCTTTCATTGTCGCCTCTTCTAAGTGTTGCAAGAGTTTCTAGACGGCGGATGACTAGCTGACGGGCGGAGGCGAAAATGGACGCAGACGTCCAGGTTTCGTGTCCGCGTCTCCGGGGATTGCAGACGACGATAGACGGCAGTGAAATAGCAGACGATGCCGTGGGCTGTCGCTCGTCTGCTCGCGCGAATCGCAAGCGATGTTAGACTTCCAGATTAGATGTACCGGATGACGCGAAAGGGAGACACTGCGCTTGTTAGCACTTTCGATCGAGCAGCTAAGTCAGTTTAGTGGTAAATGAGCTGGGTCAGTGATGTGTGAGTGGGGCCGAGAGAGGGCCGTGACCTCCACCTAAATTGTGTCTAACAACGTAAATGTTGCGCGAAAAAAAATTTTGTTGAAACATTATCTGAAAAAATACGTGTAACATCTATGCCCTTAGAAAAAAAAAACTTTTTTTCCTTGCAGTGTTTTTTTTTAAGCGTCCTCCAAGTTTTGTTATTCAGACGACGACAGACTGCTTGGTGAATACGAGACACTTTGGCGCGCGCTCCTTGCGCGGGCAGTTCGTTTATACTCGAACCGGCCATTTTCTCTTTTCTGTCTATATTTCACCGTCAAGTATATATTTTATAATCCACGCTCACATTATTGCCATAGGCTCAGGTTCTCACTGATTAAGAACGAGTTTCCGTCGAATGCCGACTCAGATTTGTATCGAATATGTGCCCATCGTTGACCTTCTTCAGGTGATGTTCAAACTTTAGCTCTACAGCTTTGTTGTCCGTGTCGACGCGGAACCACGTCAAGTGACTCGTGCGGTCAACTGACATCTCGATCACGTGACACCACTGACTTCATGTCGTCATGGGACGACATGGTCAGAGAAGCACCCTCCATTTGCTACGTTCGATTTTTCGTAAGAGTCATCACCCGTTAAAAAAACTGCTCGCGGGCACGTCTCTGTATCCTGGAAACAGTTAAAAGCATTTGATGTCCACTTCTAGGAGTTAAATAAACATCAGGTGAAATATGGAATTCAGAAAAACTTCCGCCCGCATCTAGAGAGCATCGACCACGAGACTCGGCGACAATGCGGGCGTCTCGTCTCTGGGGATGTTGTTTGGATAAGCACCAAGGGTCGCTGCCCTTTTAAAGCGCACGCCTCGGTCCCAGTGCACAGACTAGATCCGGTGTTTTGCTTCTGCCCACTTTCGAGATGGGAAACGTTTGCATACGTCTTTTCGTCGTTTGTGTTGTTGAGCTTAAGCCCAGCGTCCAGGACCTAAAACGTTGAACACGGTTGCGAAACCGAATATAGCCTTCGAACGAAAAAGGGGACCGTTCATCCAGGTGTTGATTCAGGAATTCGGTTCCGCATTGAACACAAATTTTCACGTGTCTTTTACTATTTATCTGCGTTGTGTTGGCTCCAATTGCCAGATTTGCCTACAAGCAGTGATGAGCACGTTTCTTTTGTTGAGCCTCGAATTTGTCTGTGTTCGGTGTCAGACATTTTTACGCCAAGTGCCGCCATATGCTTTGACGTGAACGTATGAATGATCAATGATGAGTAAAATAACATCCGGGCACTCTCCAGACATGGAACCATATATAAAATATTCCAAGTTTTGTGCTATAAAAACTCAATTATGGACAATCGGCCGCCAAAATGGCCAAGATATCGGTACCGTAAGAAGGGGCGCGTGTACAAATGGCCACTAACACTTGTACAACAGACGAAGTACAACAGTTTACTCACCTTGGCAAAAGTCTAATCAATGTAATTATTTCATTTTAAAATTGGACGAAAGATAAGCCCCCAGGTACCTATAGCTGTCTACGCGCTCAAGTATTATATTTTTCACATCATATGCAGACAGGCAAGCTATGCCACGTTAAAAGCAAAAGAACATATATATATATATATATATATATATATATATATATATATATTTCCAGTGGTCACGCTAACCTTGCAGTACTTGTCCTTGAGTACACAAGCATCCGCGCCATGTTAAACTGTTCTTTATACTGCACAATCGCCCGCAAATAATTGAACATAAGAGTGTACACAATCGCAAAAGTCAATGTTAAATATAAAAAATAACAAGGGCCGAGCACCCTTCCCTGTGGTACCCCTGAAGTTACTAGAACTGACGAAGACTTCTGGCCCTTCAGTACGGAATTTTGTACACCACGGGGACAAATATTCAGTAACCCAGTTTAAGAATTTGTGGTTGATACCTAGGGATTTAAGATTTTCTAAAAAATAAATGATGTGGCCCGGTATCGAGGGATCTACAAAACCCTAAAAATATACAATATAGACGTTTTTTGTCGTCAATAGCATTCGAAACAAACAGGCGGAATTCCGCCAACACACGAGTAACCGCGACGAAGTCCGTGCTGGGCTGGAGAAGAGAAATGACTAGAATCTAGGAAACTATATCGAGCTATAATAGGTGTTCAAAGAGGTTTTCAAGCAATACACGTAAGTGACACTGGGCGATAATTTTCTAGCGGGTTTTTTGAACCGGACTTAAAATATCGGATTCATATTTGCCCTTTTTTATCCGTTCGGGACTAAACCAGCTTCTAGCAGCTTGTCAAAAACTTATGTAAATATTCAACAAATTGATCTCAGAAAGTTGTAGGTTATTTAGTAAAATATTACTTTACAGCTTTCCAGATAAGCTTTAAAAACAAAGTGAACGACTCAAATAAGTTGATGAAAAAATAACAATAACTGATCGAGTGCAGTTCGATAAAATAATTAATAATTATAACTGGAAAGATATTTGAATTCGGTAGAAGCACCAAAGCTGTACGATACGACAGTTGCCTTATTTTCGCAATATTTATTCCGGTGCACAAAGCAGGTGATAATAAAAAGAAAATCAACCTGACCGAAAATTGCTGACACCAGACGTTTTATCAGCAATTATTTATAGTCTTTCTTTGGAATCGTTGCAAACATTCACCAAAATATTAATCACTGAAAATCGATTTCAAATCAGAAAGAATACAAATCGTGCGACCTACTTCGTTCCTCTAAGCGTACATATTTCAAAAATTAATTCGAAAACAATCGTTTCAATACTGCGAAAGGGCAAACAAAATACGTTTCGGTTGATGACATAATAAATAAGTCATTTGCGCCTGTTACAAAAAAATCGATTGATGACTTCAATACTGTTTTTTGCTCGTATCTCCGGGGCAGACCACGCTAGTCGCGACGCGACTACTGTTACACTAAGTGTGCATATTGAGGCTTCAGCTTTTCTTCCCTTGGTATCTGAATGTGAGCAACGTAATTATTTAGTTTCATGGAAGGAACGAAAATCACCGGGCTTCCACGAAAAACGAATACGTGACCTACAAAGACACTCTGATAGACTGAAAGATGTACGTTTAGGAGCGCTGAATAATGTCATTGAGACAGAAAATAGGCCTTCAGTTATGAAAACAGCTGTTGTAAAACCAATGTATAAAGGAGGTTCAGCGAGATACTTAAAAACATTATCGCCCAATACATATATTGCCGTGCATTGGACAACTACTAGAAAAACACACCAAAGGTAACAAGGAACTTTTCAGAACGGTTCGATTTATTATTGAATCACCAGTACGGTTTCGTGTCTGAGCGCGGAACTCGAGCTTTATTAGAAACGTTTGCCGATTGCTTACACGCAGGTTTCGATAATAATTTGTACACGTGTGTAATATTTATGGATGTGTCAAAAGCGTTCGATAGCCTGAATAAAAAATATTTTGTTCTAAATTATACAAACTCTGTTTTAGGGGCCCATTCTTTTCGCTTTTCAAAGGGTACCTCTCAGCATGATCCCAAGTCGTGGCTATTAATCGCAAAAGTATTGTAACTTTGTTTTTTTTACAGCCGTGGTGCCGCTGGGCTCACTTTTGTCGCCTTTGTTGTCTAAGCTTTATGTAAACGATCTCCCTTATGCTATCTCCGAAGGCAAAAACAAAACAAAAAACAACAACAGCAATACGCAGATGAAGCGGTTTTGATGTCATATGACGCAGATTATCACTATGCCTTTGAAGAGCTTCAAAAAATATTTAATTTCTAAAATTAACTGGTTTTATGCTAACTTATTTAATGTGAATGCTTCGAGGACAAATCGTGTTTGATTCAGGCACCCGCTCCTGCAAGTGGATATATCAGATACTGTGACGCTGCGTACTTTCACCTGTAGGTCTTGAGGTTGCGAAACTCTCCAGTATCTGAACCGGGTAAAATACCCATGATTGGACAGTCATTTTTTTTTGTGGTGCACTTATTTGACGTATTTATGTAAACGACTAAGAAGCCTATCATGTTGTCTTTACAATGTCGAATTGTTTTGGCCCTTTTCTGAGAGAAAATTATAACACAAGCATTATCATATAGTAATTTACGGTCCGGTATAACCATTTTTTCAACCCGCTGCTTTCTTTAGCAAGCCAGAGCAAAATTCTTTATTAAAAGGTATTTTAAAATGTGTTGAGTTTGATAGGCCCGATGTCTTAATAGATACATGTATATTTCACGAACTTCAACTTCCGTATTTCGAGGGACTTCTTTAAATAAGCTGTCACCCTCCGGCACTTGTGGAATCCTGTGTTTAAAAGCCATATCTACAGTAGCGACCAATGATACGATCACTTCGTTTCCATGTGCCGCGCATCAGAACAAAATATTGCGATCGCACGAGAATGTGCTATGTACCACATATTTTCAACGCCCTACCAGAGTCTTTGCTTTCTATAACATCTAAAAATAAATGTAAAAAAAAACGATTGCGAAACTTAGAACAAAATGTTGGCGTTATTTTTGTTTCATTGCGTTATCATGTTTCAAATGAATTAGTGTTTAATTCCTTTTTTTTCTTGCCAAAAACGTTCGATCTTTTTAAAAACATCTTTCCAAAAGTAAAAAAAAGAAAGATTTAATCATACCGTGATTTTGTCACCTGCCGTGCTCATTATAACGGCTCGTTAGTTGTATCTTCCACATTGAAATAACGCTATGTTCTATAATCTACGTTCAATAATTCTCGGGATAGCTGGCGCACTGCACCCCTATAAGTTCCCCAAAGCGGCGGCACCAAAAGGCATGTGTCAAGGCAAGCGAAACTTGACATCATAAAATGTGTGCAATTATGTTACAGTCTGACCTTCCACGTGTTTCAAGCATACATTTCAGAATGAATAAATAGCAGTGTTATTTTTTTTAACGAGAGGGCAACGCCTAACCCCTCCTCCACAGCTGGTCTTAGAATTTCTTAAACGAAATTTCACACATGAGTTGGAGCGTGCAAAGGGCATGAAGTCATTGATGTCGAATGTTTACACGAAAACTGAAGTCTCGTGATATACTGTGCATTTATTCTATTGTACGATTTAGATTATTTTTGTCATGCTTCATTAACAGTTACGTCTACAAGGTCGTCAACATCTTTAATAATTGCTGTCAATGGCGAGTATTACAATAACGTACGCAAAAGTTTTGCGCGCAAAAAAATAGCGTCGTCGCCACTGCGCATGCGCCGATCCAAAATCGCATTTTAAATTAACGCAAATGGTCAGAGCTTTTTTTTTTTTTTTGCCTACGCAATGTTTTGGTTTGCACTATTCTTAAACTCATTCGTAATTCCAGTGACAGAACTCATCTAAGTTAGCAAAGCACTATCATTCTCGGATGGACTGAATAATTACTCACGTGATCTAAAATAAAAGATATATGGGCTATCCGCTCTGTAGCGTTGAAGCTCTAAAGCGTTTAAACATCGAAGGATTTGATCGTACAGTTCTTTTTACATGTAGTCGTTGTTTGTGTTGTTCTTATTGATGATAGTATTGCATCTAAACACATTTATATATTATTCTGCACCTTCATTTTGTGCGTTATGATGCTAAGTGTTTTATGTTTTTATATTGCTGTTTAGGATCATTTTCAACGCATGCATAAGATGACAACTGAAACTGATATATTTTGTGTGTGTTATTCTTGTGCAACTTAGCGGGGCCTGAAAAAGGTCTTCGGCGTTTCGGATAAATATATAAAATAAAAAAACGTTCACAATCCCTGCGCGGGAACCCTAACAAAGATGTGAACTATTCCGCAACGCTACACGACCGAGGAAGTGATAAAATATTTTTTTACGACAATCGAATCCTATAAGAAAAAAGGCGGCTACCGTTCACTAAAAAATCCCGTACGATTTACTTATACAAGCCGGCAAAATGAATTTTCCCGATGTGCTCTTCCGGTTGAAGACAAAAGACCTGGACCGGAGTAATCCGTGCGCTAATCCCAAACGATTACGCGAATAAAAAAAAATCTGCGATTACCTATCATTTACCCATTTCGGAATGTCGGTCATTTCGCCGGTTTTCTCGCCATCCCAACTTCTTGCTTTTCCTGCCTCGTAGTCTTCGCTAGATAGTTCCACGGAATTCTGCAACCGGGGAGAAGTAGCCGAAGGACTGGTTCGAAAGGGCGAGAAGAGCGAGGGATCGATTAGAACCGGCGTTTTAAGAATTGCTCATTTCTCATCGTATTTTATACTTTGACACCACCTGATGCCAGTCAACCTCGTGTTTTGTGAAAAATCGCGGATAAAATCAAATCAACTCATGTTAGCTTTGACCTTCTCCTTCTTTGTCTTCCAACTCATTTTTATGAGCACTGCAGCTTTTTCCCTCAGCACCAACCCAAGGTAGGCTCTAGGTGCAACATTATTGAACCGGTGCGACTATAAAATGGTTTCTTTCAGTGTAACCACGGTTATTTTTTATTCAGTATAAATATTAGGGGTCTTATGTGCAAGCCAGGTAGAGACGATTTCACCCTGAGAGATTCTATCGCTCTTACAAGGGTTACAATATTTTCAATTTTGACCGTGAACCCTCGGTCTTTTGTAAAGGCTGTATTTCCTTTCAGAGTGTGCTCTCAGTCGGCGGCCTTTAGGCTCCTTCATCATGTCCTCGCATGATGAATGACATCCCACCTTAGTTCTCGGCCAAAGTTTGCCTTCATGCATCTAATTTATGGCCTCGTGTTATTTTTACGTTTCATTCGTAATTTTTTTTCAAGACGCGGCAGAATTTCGTTATTGAAATGACTGTTTTTTTTATTATTTTTGTTTTCGAACTATTAGGGAAGGGAATACACTTTAAGAAAAGTAATCTCCGTCTATTAAGATGCTTTTTTATGACAATATAGAGTTCTATTGAAGAATAGAAATGTATTTTTCGTTTGTTTTTCTTAGTGTTTGTGAGCACAAATTTTTAATATGCTCATTATGTTTACACAATATAAGTACCTCCTTGCATAATGCCTAACGTAGTATTGAAGTATAGAAATGAATTCTTCATTGTTTTTCTTTTTTGTGTGTGTTCATGCATTTGATTATGTTTACTATCTGTACGCAATCTATGTACACGTATTCTATGTGTGCGTCTCATCTTGTTTGTTTACCCCCTTTGTGTGCATCCATGAATTTTCAATATACTAGTATATCATTTTGTATACACGATCTATGTACCGCCCTGCATAATGCCTAACGGTGCAGCAGGCTTTTATATTTAAAATGAAATCTTCATTAAAATATATGGTATAAAACGGTTTGTAGCGTATCTCTTCTGCACTGTCCAAACTGCCAAAATAGTGTTGTGAGTTAGGCCAAAACTACTCAACAAGAAATACCATTATCGATAACTGACAATCAAATATAACAAAAAATTCACTTCATTTTTTTTTCTTGCGACGCCATGAATCGTTTTAAGAAACAAATGAACAGCAGTACTTTTTGCAAAATGTTTTCTTCCATTGCATGGCTACCGTGAAACCTAAAGGAAAAATTATTGTTTTGATCTTAGTGGATTAACCAAAAAAGGGGCGTCTTAACTTTGTTTACTCTTTACTGATTTCATTCTCACTAGCTGTGGCTGCATGTTTTTATTTTTTATTTATTTAAATAATAATTCCGGTCTACTTTTGTGATCCAAGGCATGCGAGTACACATGTGACATATACAACAGCGTAGCTCTAATTATACATAGCTAAAAAATAATTGAGAAAAAGTGGAAGTCATATAAAACAGACGCTTCCCAATAAACAGAGGTAACATCGCAATGATTAGTCACATGGATTCAAAACTCAATCTAAGTCGCTGACAAACGAGTCGAAGATAGCACTTCCTGTAATGCTGTGAGGCAGGCCATTCCAGTCTCAGACAGTTCTAGGAAAAAACGTGTAGTTAGAATTGTCTTTTCTACATTGAAACTCTCGAAGAGATTCATGCTTCTGCCATGTGACTCGACTGAAATTCTACACCAGATAGTCTTCGAAATTCATTCCAATCTTATCGTGTATTAATTTAAACAAAAAATTCAGACGCTTCTTTTTTCTGCGGTTCGATAACTGGGTTAATCCGGATAACGCATAAATGGATGACACAGACGTATGCAAGCCGTATGCATTATATACAAATCGCAGTGCCTTTTTCTTGAACTCCCTTAAGTTTGTCAATCAATGACTGTGATTACGGGTCCCATAAAATGATCGCGTATTCCAATAATAGACAAATCAAAGTAGTGTACGCAGCAAGCTTGGTTTCCGGGGTACAATGTTGCATAGTCCTTCGAAGACTCCACAGTTTACGAGACGCTTTTTCTATAATGTTCTCTAAGTGAACAGACAGGCTTAAACTCGATGTGATGGTAATACCCAAATATTTATAAAAGTGACACTTTCTAACGGTACTGGGCTGACAGAATAGCAAAACAAAATTGGAGACTTCTTTACTGTTACTGTCATTGGCACGCATTTCTTTACGTTCAAATCCATCTGCCATGCTTGAAACGAGAAAAACACAGATCGTAGGCTATATGTCTAAACATAATTGAGCGAAAGTGCATGACACTTTGTAAAACAAAAACAGTCGTCGGCGAAAAGACGGCACGGACTCCCGGGAATATCTACACGCAGATCATTTATAAACACACAAAAAAAGGACTGAATACTGAGCCCTGGGGTACTCCTGACAGGGCTGGCAAATCCAAGGAGTCAACTTTCCCAACAGTCACGTACTGTCGGTGGCTCGTGAGGTAGGAATCAACCCAATGTAAAAGGTAATCGTTAGCTATTATCTGTTTAAGTTTGAACAGTAGTTTCCGATGCGATACCCTGTCGAAGGCTTTCGCGAATTCTAAGATAGAATCCACTTGGCCTTCGTTATCCACTGTAGCAGCAAATTCATGGAATGTGTGGAAAGGCTGAGTTACTGTTGAGTAACCACGTCGGAACCCATATTGACCTTTTACCAAAAATTCTGCGCATTCAAAAAAAAAGTTACAATGTGTTTAAAGAACGTTAGCTCGGCTTTGCATGTTTTTTTAAATATTTCATTGCCATAGATTAGGTGCCTGCAACATATATCAATCGACTGGGCCGCCGAATTAACTTTCCTGCCTGTAAAGTCGTATATACATCGTTCTTAGGGTAAGTACATTTTTTGTGCTTCAGTTTATTTACTTTCTTTTTAATTCCATTCCGAATGTGTGAAGGCCTTATCCTCTCCAAAGACATCTGTAATTGATAATATTTAGCATATAAATATAAAGGCAAACAAATAAATTAATTAACAAATTATATTTTCAAGTAAATAGATTTATGCAATAAAGTAGTACCTAAAATAATTTATTTGTTGAAGTTTACGACGCTGGGGAAGTGGCGCCCTGATCATGGCGCAGAAGACCCATCGTGCACAGCCCAGCTGCTCTGAATACTTAGATATTGTCAAGTCATCTTGTATTTCTTATTTATTTCCAGCCGCACATAAAGATAATACATTAAACGTTGATCTGAAATAAGTGAATTAGTAAGAATAAGGATTAAATTGTAAAATTTCTTTTTAACTAAGCGTGTTTTGTCCTTACAATATCTAAAAAAGTAAATATGCAATTGAATATAAATATAATTTACTAAATAATCGCCTAAGTGAGTGGACAAATATATATATATATATATATATATATATATATATATATATATATATATAAGGATGGCGCGACGGCCCTCCAGACCATCGCGCCATCCTTATCCTAGTAAAGTGTAACAACAATAATATATTTAAACATAATGATAAATCATTATCGAGATAGAAATTATTTTCAATAAATAAATTGGTCAAATTAAGGAATATGTATATTCATATTATATGTATATTTATTTGATTTGTACGCCCGCAAGTGCGCAATCAAATATTTAAATAAGTTCGTAAATTCAAAAAAAGAAAACACTGGACAAACATGCAACACTTCAATTAATTTTTCGTTTCATGCTGCATCGGTTTATTCTGTTTTGATTTGACGTATAGGGTTGAGAAGAAAAACATTTAGCATCCTGTTTTACACATCGCTTTTTTATTTAAATAGTTGAATGGTATCAGAGTATTCGCGCCGCTGCCGGCCGCCATTACAGGGGGAAATAGAAGCTTCTGGTTCTCCCATGCTTACCTTGTGTTCGGGTGGGTGCGCGACAAATCGTGGATCACTACCGAGCAATCGCGTTAGGGATACACTCCAGAAATGCCACAGTCTTGTGCCTTTAAGTTGCCGATGCGCATTGTCACGAACAAAATGTCACAAGTAACGTAATTTCGATTATCTCGAGTCGAAAGGCGCCACAGACGCCGCCGAGCTTCGGTGATCGTAACTAAGCAGAGGGTGCTCGCCTACTTCGGTTTGCAGCCGGCAGATAGAGCAACGCGACGAACGAAAGGATGCAATGCCACCGGCACCCTGCCGGTTGCACTGCATCCTTTCGTGCCAAGTAGTCCATTACTGCACGTATAAATGGAAACTGACACGGTGCTTTGGAAAATAAACCTTAAATACAAAAGCAAGGAAATTAAATCATATGAAAATGGGGAATTTCAGGGACTTGCCTTGCGCTGAAGGAAGCGTAATAAAACTTTGGGAAGGTTGTCTTCTAAAATGAAGACCTAGTTCGGAGGCCCTTGCGGGGAAGCTCGGAGCGCATCTTCGGCGCCTGCGGTAGGTAGGTGCCCGTCGCCGCTGTCCTGCCGTTCATGACGTAGTTGAACGCGTTTAAGGACTTGCAGGTTTTAAGTTGTTCTCAGGTATATTGACCAGGTAGCTCGATTAGGTAGCCACGAAAATGAGCCCACGATACATTGGTCAGACTTGTCATTTCTTTAAAGAACAAGTGATCTTTCTTTTCGCCCATGGGATCAGAAAAGCATGTCGATTCCGTATAAATAAGTTTCAGGAGGTACGATATTTAATCCATGGCGGTGAGACCTTTCAAGTGCGCGCTACTCCCTACAGCGCCTCAAAAACAAACAAAAACAATAGCCAATCCTTAGCAACATACTCCTCCGGAAGGTCGGCCAGGATTGTCCTTGTTCACCTTCGCGCACCCTGTATAGAAGTTTAAAAATACTACCTAGCTTAATGTTTAAGATGTATGAGGACGTTGAGGTATTCCTTCCGGCTTGGAAGCGTTCTGGTGTAAAGGCTTGATATCGTACTTCCAGACAAGTATATTGTACATTTCATTACGTTTTGAGCTACATCAAAAGAAATCTGAGGAAGCAGAAGCTATTGGCCGAGAAAACAATTCATTGGGAATTTTCGCCTTACCTCGCAGGTTGCACATTCTCGCATCAAACTCCGGCACAATATTCTTAAAATGTTACTCACACATGCCTGTGACACTTCGCACAGAGTATTTGCGTATAGTAGGACGTCCCTAGTACGTTTTGTTTTTCTCTTCTAATGATCCGAAGAGAGTATTTACTTAAAACCCGTATGCTTCATCCTCTTTCCAGACCAAACATCTCCCTGTTTGTGTCCGTAACATACATGAGCATTCGGCATGTCATTGTACAGTCAGCACGGATTGAAACACGAACGCCGGAACGCGGGACCATCGACAAAGGCTGCTCCACCTGGAGGGCCCCTGAGAACCAATGAAAATGCGCCGGGGTGCGAGGGTGCGAGTCCTACTAAGATGTGCTCGTTCCTCGCGCGGCGCGTCTGGGACGTCCGCGTTTCGCCGATGGCGCGCTGTGAGTGCCGTCTCTCGGAGGTGCTTTTGTGTCGCCGCACTGTCACCCGGTCGACACCTGCCGCTCCTAGCATCGACCTTCTCGCGCCCAGCGCAAGCCGCAGGTGTCGACCGGGTGACTTAATGTCACAGTGTCACGGTACGGTGATTCCCCCCCCCCCCATCCCCCTTGCCCCGCTAACTTTAACGGATAAATGATCGTGCTACTTTTGCCGGGCCGCCAGGTACATACACGGAACACGCATGGGATCCCCTGAGAAACATCACCAGGGCCCGTTTGCTCGAAGCGCTAACCGCGGCTAAAGTTAGCCGCAGTACCTAGAAGAGGGATTTTTAATCACGTGACTGGTTCGGTAGGGATGCGGGGAAACATGGCGGTGCCACGGTGAGTGAACGCCGCTCGCTTTGGAACTAATATGTCGTTGTAGCTGCAATATCGGGCGCGTTAGTCAGCAACGAATGGTACAGGAGGCTTTCGCTTTGCCCTACCTCACTTTAATCGCAAAGCATGAGCAATGACCTCGCCGCATTTTTTAGATAGTCTCTCGAATCTGGCCATTCCTAAGCCTAAATAAACGCGATGATTGTCGGCATGGCAACGTCTTTGGAAAGCGGATTGCCTTGACTCAATCGGCCGAATTATGGAAAAAAGATTACAAAAAATGGAAAGCATGCAACATAAAAAAGAGCTTCACTTTTTTGTGGTTTGTTTTAGCTTAATTTTAATGTTGCAGCAACTTAATTACTCACGTTTGTTCGGTCTTCGGGAGGCGGGAGAAGATTTTTCTAACACATCGCAAAAACTTTGACATGCCTGCCACCTCCAAGTATGCGCTGGTGTATGCCGAAGGCGGCCGGTTGATCAACAAACGATGACCCATAGCAGACGTTCCGGCGTAGACAAATAAAATTCGAACATAGATGTATAACGAGCCTGCACCTTTTAATATATTTAATAAATACCAAAAAGCACATATGCAGATTTCGGATTAGAAACTCAATCGAAGGCGAAAATAGGAGGTTATTGCAGACGACATTGGAAGAAACCAACAACAACAACAATGTTGCAGACGGCCTTCAAAATGTCCGGGCACAGCGTAGCAGACGGACTCGCGGTAAGCGCCGAAGTGAAGCAAAGAGAGGAAAAACTAAGCTAAACAAGGCAAAAGAAAATACGCGATGGTCGAACGTCAAGTAAACAAAAAGGCGAGAAAAAACAAAAACATAAAAGCAGGAGGAAGAAAGAACGCAACAGCGTAGCGTCTCCTCAAAAATAAAAAAGAAAGTAGACTGAAAAATGGAAGGAGTTGCTGACGGTCCAACGGCCGGTGCCTGCTTTTATTGTAGAAGACAACGAACACGTCGGTTGTCCCGGACCGAAATCACTTTTATTTGCACTACGACGCTCTCCTCGTTGTTTTTTTGTTCTTTTGGACGCGCAAGAAGCCTACTTTTCTTGTAACTCCGCTTTTATTAATTTCAGTAAGAGCGTCAGATTTGCATGTGCACAATCGACTTCTTCGAGACCATTCTGACATCGCAATAACATACGTGGTTCGAAATTGCCTTTTGCTTCTTCATCCTATTCGACAAGACTGTTATAATTCAATTAAGACATTCATGAGAAATGGAAACTGCAACAACGAAACGAATTCATTGATAAGAGCAGTAAAGTTAAAACGTAGCTACGTTCTAAAATAATTGTACTCTGCACTTTAAAAAAAACAAAAAAAAACAGTGCGAAGGTACATTCGTGTTTTGTCTCGCTTACATAGGTTGTGACAGAGTGTTTTCTTCAGGAGAGCCCCGAAATTACAACCTGAAAGCTCTAACATCTTCCTCACGCGAAGAAAACGTCCTTCACTTATGAGGTGGCACCTATTTTTCAACATTCAAAAAAACGAATACCCGTGACAATTTTTTTTTTCATTGGTCTCCTCGCATGGAAATAAGCAAAACCAATGCGTTGCGGAGAATTCGTCTGCAGGCTCCGAGCTCGCCAAGGGTGCTGGGATCACTTTTCGCCAGCGCTCCGCGGGCCCCTCCTTTCGCCAAGCTTCGGGGTGTTTGCCGCTTGGGGCGGATCGGGGATCTACCAACCAGAGCCTCTGCTACTAACAAAACGTCGTGCGCAGGCCTTGTAGGTGGTATTCCGCTCACTCACCAAAGTACCCGCCATGTACCCATCCTCTACCCGGACAATCGCGTGGTTAAAAAAATCCTTTCCCAGGTGCTGCGGCTACATGTGTAGCCGCGGTTAGCGCGCTCGAGCAAGCGGGCCCAGGGTGTCTTGTTGGCCTGCTACAGCGAGAGCGAGATCGAAGATTCAATTTGGCCTCTTGCAGAGATGTACGCAAAGTGCTTATATCTGGAGGCGGCTTACCTGCTTGCGGGCTGTGACCGCAGTTCGATCGTCCAGCAGGCGTCACTCGCAGGCGAAAAGAAAAGCGGGCAAACAACGTGGGCCTCGTACGATAACAGATCGCGCAAAAAGTTGACACCCTGCTACAGCAGCCGACGCCGCAACGATGTGGAGATCAAGCGAGATCGGACGCAATCTGGAAACCCGCTGTCTGCTCATTGAAGCGCCGTAATACGTTGTGCCTGGCGGATGGTGCAGGCATTGTAAAGGGGGAAAAAAACGGCGCGAGCAACGACACGGACAGAGAGGCGACCACACTGAGTCGCTGACTTTGAACTCTTTATTTTTGAAAGAGGCGCCTATCGGCGCGTGTCGCCATATCAGCCATATCGCCCATCTTCATTTGCTTCGACCATAACGTCGAAAACTGCTGGTAATGAAAATGTTCAGTCCCATAAACTCTATCAAAGTGAGCTGCACACGTATCTTTTGAACATAGATAAGCGCTGGCAGTGCTCCGGCGATAAGTTGCTACGACTGCGAATTCTGCGTTTATTTTCAGCCGTTTTCGCAGTAGATAGTCAGGTTCAGGTAATGTGACGCGTAATGCACTTGATTTTATGCGACCACACCGGTGGGCGTCTGTTTTCCGAGATGAATGGTTGAAGTTCAGCACTCTATGTGTGCTCACACTGGAGCCGTATAGGACAGAGTTTGTCCGTATTCAAGCTGGGAAGTACAGGACGCAAATGAGGATACACCATCGGCCAAAAACATGCTGAGCGTGTTCCAAGCAAGCGTCCTCGCAAATTCCAATGCGATCAACCAGAAGCTGAAAATGATATCCTGGCGGTGATCGCGAGAAACGGAATTAATGAGTGCGTCAGGAGAAACTTTCGGGGATTGAAAGTATGGGTGGGGTGTTGGGATGCTTCAATCACGGTCATCCCAAAATCATGGGGCAAGATGGCGACTCGGGGAACGATCAGGCGCAATCTGTACGTACCAGGCGTGGAGCCGAGGAATCTGCCGTCCGAGCGGTCCATACCGTCCGGGGAGTGAGCAGACTGAAAGCTCAAGGGCACACTCATTTCTTACATCTTTCTGCATGATCATGGTCGAAACACCCAGATGCAATCTCCTTTTTCGAAGCGCGAAGGGTTACTACATTTTAACTCTAACGGGCTGACGCAGAATATACATGTACTCAGTTAAGACTGTTACTGCTAACACCGGCCGGGATCCCTTTCAGCTTCTGCATCAGCAAGAGAGCATGTCGGGCCCTCTTTCTGCGTCTGGTGCACGCCCTGCTCTCGTCTTCCGCTCCTTCCAGTGACCAAACTCTCTCTATTTACGGCTCGTGTACTCACTCTCGTCACATGTCGTTTTACGCGCTATCTGTTATTTCCCCTTTGACACTTTACGACAACTCGCGCTTCGTTTGAAAATCTCAAGTTCCTCTGCTGCCGTACACGAGATGGCGTCGATCAGGTGCGCGAAGAACTACCGGGCGACAAACGACCGTCAAGCGCCGCGTGGCCCTCGTTGCGAGTCGTGTGTCCGTGAGGCGATCCTCCACTAGACTCATTGCCCGACTATGTACTCCGCGAGGCGGGTAAAAATGCCCCAGGTGGTCGATTTCACGACAGCTGACGTCACGTCCAATCATGCAGGCCAGAAGCGCTTTTCGCTTTCAGCTGAACCGCAAAATGGACACCAGTAGCGCGTGCATATTGCCATATAATAACGCGCCCAGCTGACGTAACCACACCTGAGCTATCGGCGCGGATCGGTCAGGACCCTGAAACTCCACGTGGCGGCTATCCCCCCGAGATCGGTTGGAGCCTAAGCACCTGCAGGCAAGAGTTTTGACACGTCGTGCTAATCTTAATTGCAACTACTATCCATGTGTCTATCCTGTACATCTCTGTCGTTTTTTTCTTCCTGGACGGCATATACCTGCGAGGAGTTCGGGTTATGCGCTTACTTTACAAATAAGTAAAGAAGCCGCTGTGCATCAGGAGCTTGCGTGGAAGACATGTCTCTCGTCTCTCTGAAGTTCTTCTCTTAGGTGCGTATATAATGTGTTCCGGGTTGTTCTTTGAAAGGGCTCCATTCCTGTGCGCCCAACAACATATACTTTGTAGTCTGCGTAATTAAGCTTACTTTAATTGCAATGGTTCTACCAAATAGAAAGTTGCACACAGAAGTTAGAGCTAAATTATAACAGCAAGAAGCCATTTGCGCATAATTATTTTCTCTGAGATGGTTTGTTGTCCTGCATATGCAGACGCATTGAACTATTCTTGATTCTGAAAAGCCTCTGGTAGAGGTATGATGAATATCACAAGCACTAAATTCAGCGAATCTGCAATGTTAGAGAGCTGAAATGAGCAGCAATATTGTTTGCGCAAATACTGATCCAAATTTTTAAAGCATATCGCCGGGTCCAATCTATTGCGTGTACGTTACTAGGACCAATGGTCTGGCATAATATTTAATTAGGTTTTAAATTTGTTTTACTTAGTTTGACGGCCTGAGAGACAATTCGAAATAATACCTGCGGGCGCAGCTGACCAAGCAGGCAGCGCGCCCGTGGTATAACGGTTATCGCGCTTGTCTTCTACGCAGAAGGCCAGGGTTCGATTCCTGGCCGCCCCTACACATTTTTGTCTACGCTGTGATGTGATGTTCTAGTGAATTCGAGAACCGCCTTGCTTGTTCGAGGTGCGAATGTTCTACGCGTCGAACTTTCTATGCCGATTATTCCAGAAGCCCACGCGTGTAAATAAGGGGTTTCGCGTGGTGAACCGGAAGTCAGCTTTTCGCCTCAGCGTTCGATCCTGCTTTTCGCCGCCTTCGACGCCCGCGACGCTCTGCTGTTATCTTTCTTTTTCCTTTTATTTTTGGGCACAAGTTCGCCCCAATAAAGGTTTCAGTTTTTTTCAGTTATTCCTTTGTTTTGTCACCTCGTCATTCGTGACAATATGATCGTAGTGCAATGAGGCATGTCGAGTGTTCCTGCACATCCCTGCCAAGAAACACATTCATTCATGTAATTATATTTTACATTTTTTTGCAATTAGTTTGATAGCCTAAGGACGATGTAAAGATGCCCCTAGTGCAATAGGGCGCGTCGAGGGTTCCCGTCCACATGTCTGACAATAAAACACATTGATTCATGTAAACTTCAAGAAACCGCGGCTGCCAAAAAGTGAAGACTGAGACATTTTAGGAAATTTTACATGGAAACAACAGGCGATAAATTAGAGCGCCAAAAATGTGAGTTTGACCTGATATCGACAAGTCACGTCATTCGAAGCTCCAGCAACATACGCAGGCAAAGATATAAGATGCCTGTCTTAACCTCGTCAGACCCCGCGTATATTAATTATAATGTACATTCGTTCAAAATACGCCCTAAAATACGAAGATATTCGATAAGCTGAGGCCAATTGAAAATTATAGTGTACTTACAATTTGTGCTGCCATTTGGGAACAGTTAAATGGCATATGGTTGAACCAGACGCGCTCTCTTTCCCTTTAAGAATGGTGAGGGTGGCGACTTTGACTTTATACTCGTTTGATGCAAGAATGTGTCATGTGTTTTAGTCTTTTTTGTTGAGTTTCTAATGAAATTGTGACTGATAAAATTGTGACCAATTTATCAGCGTAGGTTTACAAAGAAATTAGATAGTTCCTGTGTTCATGTTAAATTTTTGTTCTACAAAATGTTTTCTGCTCGTGTGCGATAAAACCCTGTATCTCATATATAAATAATAAGAATAAATCATACAGCTGTCGTGTTTTTCTTTACTTCCCCATATCTTATACTCAACGACAATCACTACTTTCCATGGTAACTAACTACCTGCAATTTACGCCCGCTTTGAAGGGGTAGGAATGAAGTAGGATTCATTTGTGTGTTCTAATTTTTTTTTTATTGTTCCATAGTATGGTTGGTACTGTATTTTGTCTAGAGTGATCGAACGACTTCTTGCTGACGCTCCGCCGCTGTGCGGAAGTGCGTAAGCCCACTACGTGCCTCTGAATTTGTTTGTGGCAGCAATTCTAAAGTTGGAAGCAGAACCAACTCCTTCTTCAATCGAAAGCCTTCTCTTCGTTTTGCTGGCAACGTTTTCTTTCCTTTAATTTTTTTTTTCGGAACAAGTCTTACGCGTGGAATCAGCATCAATTTTGCAGGCTCGGATTTCTCTCTTTCACGAAAACTTCGACAAGGACGTGCCGTTTTTTTTTTTTTTAAATATTACATGAAAAACTTTAAATGGTTCATTCCTCCCAACAGTTGACGAAACTTGTGCTGGGGTACTTCAGCCTAAGTTTAATTTTAAGTCGTTGTTAGGTTCTTTTTTGAGGAGCCCGCTTGCCGGAAATAGCGGTGGAATTTTTAAGCAAAAAAAATGAGAGCACCTAGTCTTGTTCATGCTTGTCATTCCAGTGTGTTCTTGATAGGAAATCCCAGCCCCTTCAGTGTTACGGCAAGATTCTTGTAGAGGTGACAAACCGAATTTTTCAGGATGTCGTAACAAAGTTTTTGTTGTGCTTTAAAACGTAACTTATAGTGTGCGAATACTTTTCTTTTTGTTTTTATTGATGATAAAATCATTTCCATCGTTTGCGCACTGGTCAAATTCCTGTTGTAAAACATGGGAGAGTACTGGGTGATTAATGTAGGCGGAGCCTCGACCGTCCATGTTTATTGCTGGTCTGACTATTGAATGTCATATCTCCTTCATAATTGGCTTCTCCACTTAAAAAAAAAACAGTAACGGCCAAGTTGCTTGCTGAAAAAGAGCAAATAAATAACTCGCTAATATTAAAAGCTGGCCTCACTCAACTCATTTACGAGACTGAAATAACGTTCAATAACGAAGTGAAATAACGTTCAATATGTACTCTTGTTTTGCTTCACTCTCTGCTTGCACATATGCGTTTGCATTTTCAAGCGGTGCGCATGCCTGTTTCATTCCTGTCAGTAAAAAACGCGGTTTTGTGATAGAGTGGTCATGGTCGAGGAGGCAATGCAGGCTATTCACAGGAAGACATGATTAGAAAGAGCACGTTAGTTTAACAGGATTCGGAGAGGCTGTGATTTAACCGTAGCAGATAATAGTACGTGGGTAATAGGTGTTCTCAACCATCATTCAGTGCATTAGACAACTCACATACCTTATCAGCTGGAAAGAACGCTAAAATCCCACAATCGAGAAGTATATATAATATTGATAGTAGCCTTGACTACTTTAAGAGCAAGTAATAATTGCTGTACTTACAGTGTATTATTTGAATCCACCCTCAAGGAAGCCTCAGCGCGGGTTACATGAGTGTTCCCCACGAACTGACAGCGGCATAGTGAACTGACTTCAATTTTTTTTTTGTTATTCACGCGTTCACCTTTAACGAATATATATATATATATATATATATATATATATATATATATATATATATATATATATATATATATATATATATATATATATGCGGGGTGACGGTAGAAAACGAACCAGGAGGATTTTATTCGACGTTTCGACCTGAGACAGGTCATATATATATATATAATAATTTATATATATATATATTTAGTCTAACTCCAAATGGTAAAAGTAAAATAAAAAAAGGCAGCGACCAATTAATCTTTAAAGTCCCAGATTGCACTGTAATGCAGTTTTTATTAGATATTGTTTCAATTGTGTAGAAGTGAATAAACGATCGTTATGGAAAGCAAGGACCTATCATTTTTAAAAATTTTCGAGAAACTGATTTGGTGTGTATTGCGACCATGAAGGGGAGGGGAAGGTAGGCAAGGGTGAAGGAACATGAAGGGAGACGTAGGGGCAGGGAAGTGCATGTGGCGGCAGCATAGGAGGGGGACGGAGAAAGTAAAAACGGAGAGAAAGAAGAAAAATCCGCAGAACCCATCCTTTGGGAATGATTATCTACGTTAATGCGAATAGCATCAAACGGGTGCGGAGTTATGCGCGCTCGTCAGGTGGCCGGCACACTCTAGATACGCCAGCCCACTCTTGAGGCGATTCTAAATTTGTTGACACTTTCACAGCCCTGCGCACGATCTCCGCAGCCCAGCACGTGCGTTTGTGTCACTTAGGAAGGCGAGCAAAGCACGCGCCACACGCACAAACACTCAAAATGGTACCGACCAGACTTTCTGGCGTCTCAGCTAGTCTCAACCAACGAGTACTCTAAACGGTTGTTTATATCTTTGCCATAGGACGCGCTTTACAGCGCTGTCACAGCTACCGGTGCGCGCGCGTTCCATGCACGAGGGCTCATTCCGCTCTCGTGAGGCTGAGCACGGCCGCTACATCACCCTCTCCCGAGCGCGGGAGAGGTGAGCCAGCGGCCGTGCTCAGGCTCACGAGAGCGGAATGAGCCCTCGTGCATGGAACGCGCGCGCACCGTAGCTGTGACAGCGCTGTAAAGCGCGTCCTATGGTAAAGCATATAAACAACCGTTTAGAGTGCGTTGAATGACTGCCTTCGTAGCTCTGTGGTTAGCGCGTCTGCCTGCTGGATCAAAGGGTCAACGGTTCGAATCCCAGCCGGCGCCGGTCTTTTTTATTTTATTTATCGACCCGCGGCGTAAGAGGTTAGATACCCAGATAGATAGATACATAGACGAAAAGTGCGTGAAGTAGCCAAAGAATGCTATCTGCAGTAAAAAGTCAAGCGGAACCCATCCTTTGGGAATGATTATCTACGTTAATGCGAATAGCATCAAACGGTGCGGAGTTATGCGCGTTCGTCAGGTGGCCGGCACACTCTAGATACGCCAGCCCACTCTTGAGGCGATTCTAAATTTGTTGACACTTTCACAGCCCTGCGCACGATCTCCGCAGCCCAGCACGTGCGTTTGTGTCACTTAGGAAGGCGAGCAAAGCACGCGCCATACGCACAAACACTCAAAATGGTACCGACCAGACTTTCTGGCGTCTCAGCTAGTCTCAACCAGCGGTACTCTAAACGGTTGTTTATATCTTTACCATAGGACGCGCTTTACAGCGCTGTCACAGCTACCGGTGCGCGCGCGTTCCATGCACGAGGGCTCATTCCGCTCTCGTGAGGCTGAGCACAGCCGCTACATCACCCTCTCCCGAGCGCGGGAGAGGGTGAGCTAGCGGCCGTGCTCAGCCTCACGAAGACGGAATGAGCCCTCGTGCATGGAACGCGCGCGCACCGGCAGCTGTGACAGCGCTGTAAGCGCGTCCTATGGTAAGATATAAACAACCGTTTAAAGTGCGTTGAATGACTGCCTTCATAGCTCTGTGGTTAGCGCGTCTGCCTGCTGATCAAAGGGTCAACGGTTCGAATCCCAACCGGCGCCGGTCTTTTTTATTTATTTATCGACCCGCGGCGTAAGAGGTTAGATAGCCAGATAGATAGATACATAGACGAAAAGTGCGTGAAGTAGCCAAAGAATGCTATTCGCATTAAAAAGAGGGAGAAAGAAGGGCTGAGGAGAGGAAGGGAGAAAAACGTGAAGGTATGTAGGCAGATGGGGAGGTAAAAAGGACCCCGTTGGAGGATCGGGAGGGAAATGGGGAGATGAAGGGGATGGAAAAGGGGAGGAGGGATGGGAAGCACGGCAAACTTTCTCGGTCATTTTATGGAATACAATTTAAAATTTTTAAAATTAAAGATCAAAATTATAATTGGTTTTCGCTTTGTGATACCCGGGTAACTACGGTCCTTGGGATCATTTTTATTTTCATTTATCTTTACCTTAAGGACCTGGTTAGGGCATTACATAAGGACAATGTTGTATCCTTTGTGTCCTTTGTTTAAGGACAAACGATCCTTAGAATCCTTTGTCAAGAAAAAACAGAAATCAAACATTTTGTAAATGGTGTCCACGGAATTCAATGGATGAAAAACTATCGTCGAGCCATGGACTAAAAACTATGCGCTTCAAAATATTTAATCACTACTTATTGATATTTTATGACTGGTTATCGTAAATAATCCCGTGGAACATTGCGATGTTTGCTGTTGTTCATTTAAAATTTTAAATTTAGCGCTTGCACCGGGGCGCTGATGTCCAAGAAATGTGGGGACGGAGGAATTGGTGCGTGACGTGATGTACCTTTCCCCGCCAATTTTGCGGGGACAACTGCATTGGGGTGTCACATGGCCAAAGATCAGAAGAGGAGGCTGGGAGTGAGGGGAAAGAAGAGGAGGAATGGGAAGAAGATAATATTTTGCACTGCGTGTACGCATACTTCCCCGCTTAGATTTAAAGAGTAAAAAGTTTTGGCGCATGTCACGTGACATTAGGTCATGTTACATCGATTTCCCCTACTAAGTTCGTCGCGGATTCTGAGTGGTGCCTATGACCCGTGACGTACATTTTCCACTATAATGAGCGGGAAACTGAATTGGTGTTTCAAGTCATGTGACGCCCATTTCCCCACATGTTGCGCAGGTTACGTGACGTTAGGTCACGTAACGTCAAGTTCCCGCTAAATTTAGCGTAAAATTCAGAGACAATTGAACAAGATTGTAGGACTGAGGGTTCTGTCAGAAACATTTCATGCTTTCAAAAAGTGCGCATATCTCGATGTAATCTCTCTCATGAGAATGGCCACTGAGCAAATGATGCGCACGCCTTCTCGTGGCGCAATAAAATAATTTTAGTATAGGCTAAATGCTTTTGATTTAAAGGAACGTTGCTAGCGCTGGATAGCGCTGGATACCTAAGGTTGCTAATGCAGAACTAAAACACATTTTCTAATATTAAATGACCACAAGTAACATTTACTTGACAATTCACGACCGCGGAACACAGATTTGCCTTATCAATTGTGCGTCGTGCCATTGAATATGATACGTACGGTTGCACAGGGTCATTGGTTTCTCATTTTAAAATATTTTTATTTGCCTTCAGCTACTGCAGTCCAAGACAGAGCTAAGATCAAGCCAAAGTTTTGATTTTTAAATTATCAACAAAATATCGTGCAGCCCCATTTCGAAAACTAGTCTGATCACCTTGGTGGGAAAACAACACGTATGAGGCTCAAATTAGGCAATTGCGTGTAATTTATACTGAGGCTCGAAGATGTTTCTATCTATAGAAAAAGTCACACATATAACAAGAGCGAAAAGTAAGCGTACTTGACATACTTCAGTCTTTTGATGTGTGCATCGAATATGCTTATTGAGCTAGTATCTCTGTTATTCGTTCACCGTTACGGGCATCATTTCAAAATTATATATTTAGCCCACATCTGTATGCCTGAAAGATATTACTCTTTATTTTTCATCTGCATCACAGTGCAATCGCATTCTTTAGTAGAGTACGGTTGTGACTATACACACTTTGTGCCTAAAACGTGATCCCCGCAGAGTCCCAAACAGCGGTCACGTCGCGCTCTTCATAACGCCAAGCTTCCATTCTTCAGCCCAGTGGTTTCGCAGTAGATACTAAATCAGTTTGTTCACTCCCCCCCCCCCCCCCAGTTTCTTTTGGAAAGACAACCGTTCCTGCTTCAATCACAAGGAATCTAATCTTATATTTCGGTTCCTGCAAGGATCCAAACAAACAGCACTCTGTCTGGATCTGTGCAAGCAATCGTTTTCAACTTGATGTCTGCGGAAAGGCAGGAGAGGCAAACAGATGACAGGCGATCCTGGACGTACAGAGTGCAAAGAGGAGGAGGCAGTGAGAAGGATTCGGAGGCCCTGAAGGCGGTCCAATCTTCCGGCTCGTTTGAATAATATATTCCGACTCTCGTTTCGAAGGAGACATGGAACTGTAAGTTGGGCAAAGTCCGGAAATGGTTGTGACCGACCATCTAACGCAAAATCACGTGCAATATCATTATTATTACGTTTTTACTGACACTGGTAATGACTTGAACACGGTCTGGTGGCTGGCAAACTGCTGAACGAGGTGGATTTTTAATATCTTTCCAAGAGAAGTCTAGTGCTAATATTTTATCGGGTTGCGCCATAAAGCCCATAACCAACAAGAGCAGCAATATTTTATCAAATTAATAGCTTTAGAAATCATCAGCTCAAACAAACACAATATATTTGACAACAAACTAAAACACAATAATATGGGAAATAAACAGAGCGCAAAAAATTAAGCACAGGAGGGAAGATGTAAACACAAGCGCTGGGCATCGAAAATTCAAAAACGCAGGTGTCTTTAGCATTGTCCCTCTTGTCCTATTTTCGTATTTTGTTTTGCGCGCTTTTATTTTCGACTGTACCGTGAACCAACTCGCCTTCATTGCGACTATAAGGGAATACCAAAACGTTCGAACAGGACGCGACCAAAATCCCTACCGGTTTCGGATTTCCCGTCTCACCCGCACCAGGTTATCTTTTTTTACATCTGATGGAGTTTCAGAAGGGGCAGACATGATATATTGTTTAAGAAACTTTAAAATATGAGGTTTTTGGGAACATCATCGACCTTGACCACCAACCTTGTTTTGTTTTGAATGGGGGCGTGTATCTAAGAACCAGACAGAATATCACCGCATTTAACGTTTTCTTCCATCGATACTGGCAACACGTTTTGAGGCGCGACGAATTGAACGGAGTGATGGTTTATATTGTACTCATGTACCCAGGCCGAAAAGAGGTGACTATCAGGTCCGGTATCCGACAGATCAGCGGAAAGCGAAACTACCTCATTGTGTCACTATCCCCGGAATTTATTTTACAGTTTGTATTGAATACTTGCAGCAGGCATAGTCTGCTCCTTTCCTTAAAAGGTCAGTATAATGCTTGACACACATGGCTCCATCAAAGGTGAAGCCAAAAGTTGTAAGAAACAAGTTCGAAACAATAACGAGCGATTTATATGATTTGAAAAGAAATCGACACCTTCATTGAAGAGATGCATATAAGCTCAAATTTTGGACTATAAGATAATGTGTTTAGAAAGGCAAAGATAGTGGGAGGTCATTTCATGTCCTTCCGCTGAGAAATATTTTCCTTGGAGCCCATCTCGAACGGAGCATCGAGAATGCTGCAATCCACGATGGAAACATCAGCACGTGAAATAAACAACTGACGAGAAAACTATCGCAAAGTAAAAAGCAACAATGCATAGCACGAAATGCGTACGTCACTTGCACCATGTCAAGAGTCGTTGATACTTGTCCAGACCTGGATGAGTAAAAACAGTTCCCTAGGTGTTAGTTGTACGGCGCAGACATGTACGCCGGAACCCGGGAAGGTCACCAGAGTGTCTCTTCCTGCGATCTATTCAATCCATGTAACAGCGCTAACAGGTTGCAAAGTGGTTACCTTCTAATGATATGATTCGGCATCTTTTGCGCAACACGCATTCGACATAATCTATATTCTCGTTCTTTTTTTTTTTTTACCAGATATCAGTTTGCAC